>JAOTRI020101301.1:0-14141 GCA_028564885.2 Zoanthus sanctaehelenae
CTGGTGTTGTGGTCTGTCTGTTCTTCTGAGGGCATTTCTTGATGATATTATATGTGAGCCGCTCTAGCGGACTATCATTGTAAAGCGCCTTTGATCATATACATATGGAAAAGGCGCTATATAAATGCTAAAGTTTTTTTTAGAAGTCCCTTATAGTTCAAATTTTATTTGGATCGCAAACCTATTCATACGAGGAAGTTCACGTAGTATTTAGGATGCGTCTTGTATAAGTCACCTTTAAAATCATTAAAATCAATAAGAAGCCAAAACGGCGTGTCTATAGCATTTAGAGGAGAAGCTCGCGTATTTTTTAAGACGCAGACGAAGAACAGCCAAATTATTTTCCAAGACGCGTCTTATGTATAGAACGGAGCTAAATTAAGACGCTTGTTTTATACTATTTAAGCGTGCAGTTCACGTCGTGTCATACGTAAGACGCGTCTTCTTTTCTCACAAATAAATGGCCCTTTCATTATCTTCAGTTAGAATCGCACTGGCCCAAGCACTAACAGATTGTTTGGTTCATTGTATTTAAAGACGAACTTGGCCAAGATTCAAAAAGTATATTTTACTTATGAAAAGATTTAAGACTGAGCGGGCTTTATTGACGTAATTGTAAGATCTCTGCTGTTTTAACACGAGGTTCCTAGTTCATCACAGACCAGGAGAGATAAGAGTATGTATGCGACCTCTTT
The DNA here is from genome assembly GCA_028564885.2 of Zoanthus sanctaehelenae. Lineage (NCBI taxonomy): Eukaryota > Metazoa > Cnidaria > Anthozoa > Zoantharia > Zoanthidae > Zoanthus > Zoanthus sanctaehelenae. The sequence goes on from JAOTRI020101301.1 coordinate 696, forward strand.
TTCCTCCTAACCTAACCCAGCTCTCCATTCTGTCGGGTTAGGCTAGCGTTTTCTGGGAGCTAACCTGCAATTAATTAGTGTCCCAATCAGTGGTAGCCAAAGACTCTCAGGGATAAGTGCTGGACACGCGGGCCACTTGACTTGTTAAGAATTTAACTTTTTGAGCTTCATATTCAGTTCGTTCTCTTAATTATATACGCAGAAAGTGTCGTCGAATCTCGGTTAAGCGTAAACTTAGTGGGAGCCACAAGAAAAAGTCCAGACATCCTGGTAAATCAGAAAGATCAGAGAGACTCCAAGAAAATATCCGAAAGTTTCGAGCCGAGGAGAGATGGATCGCCAGTAATCCAGATGCGTTGGAAAACGATCACGACACCGAGCCAGTGTCTCATCCCGAACTACAAGATGTACAAGAAAGGTCGACGCCCATTTCACCTACCTCAGATATACCTGAACCTTGGAAGGAAACCGCTGTCCAGTTATCACCTGAAGAGCAGAGGCAGCGATTGGAAGCGGAGGCAAGTACAATAATCACAATAGTAATGACTTATTGCTTTAAGTTTGACGCAAGCTTTAAGTACTTTGCAAATGAATGTACGGAGGGTCTTAGATTGTCTGCAACAGTAGCTCAAATTTATACTTGAAATTACCGTAAATGCTCTCTTACACAGTCGAAGGCAGACCACAACACCGGGATCACAAATCTGCCCCCGACAGGGAAATCAGGGTGGCATTGTGTTCATCGATCGTGCCTTCCTCCTCTACGACCCGGGATTGGTTTCTGGGCTCTGCATGTAGGCTGAGATTTGTCGATCTTAATCTGACCCCGAGGGTTTTCCTCCGGGTACTTGGTTTTCCTCCCTCTGCAAGTTGGACTTTCACCTCGTAATTGACGTTAAATAAATTATATATTATTATTATTATTATTATTATTATTATTATTAATAATAATATTGTTATTATTATTGTTATTGATAGTGCCGAGAGACTGGACCTACAATTTAAAGCTATATCCAAGAAAACATGAAGATCTAACTATTTGCAAATACTAAAACTGCATATTTATCTTATGACAGCAAGTGTTGTTGCGGTCGGGAAATAAACCCGTGAGGCTCCCGCGCGGTAGACTGACAACTAACCAGCTAGGCTAACTATGCGAGAAACAAATAGGATCTCATAAGGTGTAATTGTGAGTGTGTTAGGAGAATATACCCTTTTTCGTGACGGTTTATTGGGTTTCTTACTTGTCCATGATACGTGAAAAAAGAATTTAAGTTTCCTTGACCCGCGAGTATTTCATTTTGCAAACCGTGAACGGTATATATTATATATCGTGAAACTTTGAATTTACAAATATTGGATCGCAAGTAGTATTTTAGATCTCACAAAATATGTTGTGTATTGTATTTAGTCCTGCCATTAGAAAGGCCAGGTAACTATTAGCTTAAAACGGCAGTCAAAATACGGTTCTTTTGTTTTGAAAACTAGGAAACATGGTTTTGCCGTAAGCCAATAAATTGGGATAGCCGGGATAATATAAAACCTTCATTTGGCTTATTCTTCTGACATCGAATCTTTAGCTTCGTATTTGAGCTAAATTTTTCGGTATCGTTTTAACTCGGATAGGTTTTCTGAAATCTCAAATTTTCCTTCTTCGTTGAATTGAGTTTTTAGTCCAAGATCATAAATTTGATGCAGCTTATGACAACAATTTTCCCGTCATGTTTTTCGCAATTAAATTTATATATGTATCGCTTCTGGTATTACAGACTTCCAGAAATCCTTCAGTTGGAAAATTTTGTGTAGTTTCTGAGGTTTTAAATATATGTTCCTTGGCCAGAAGAAAACTTATTATAAGCATCAAATTAATAGAAAGATTTCATTTCCGAAGAATGATTTTAAAGATACTTATACTGTTACTGACACGAAAATAATTTTGTATTCTTGAACACTTCTGGTAGGAAAAACAACTTGACAGGGTTCTCTTTGTAACCCGGATGATTACCGCACGTCTCCTTCAAGGCAAAGACCCAGGCCACGCTCTTTCTCTGTACATGGATGTTGTCTGGACTATGTTACCCCAGCAAGAACTGAGGAAAATTGAATCAGTAAGATGTTCGTTAGTGGTTTTTATTTATGATTATCTGCGCAATCGATTAGAAGAGAGCAAAGAACACTTCATCACTCCAGTTTAAAATATCGTGTATCAAAAACACACCCTGTTTTGAAGTTCAAATTTTTTTTCCTGGAAGGTTAGCTTGTCCCTTTATAGAATATATGTTGTAGTACCCCCTCAGTCCTCCCCACGGGATTAAGCTATTTGCCGTCATTCTTTTTAGCACAATCAAACCTAGTCATCCGGTTCGACCCAATTCTAGATTTGTTTTGTATTCTAAAAATATCAAGTTTTGCATTTTCTTTGTCTCACTTAGTGTAAATTTTATTATTCAGTGTCTAGCACAACGGGAGTATCTTCTACAACAGAGTACAGAAACCTATGATAAATGGAGAAAGGGTCTCGAAACTGATAGGTATGCATGAAAAACATTTAATGACCAGATTTGTGAATACTGTTGCCATTGTTATTTTCTGTTTCTGCATCCATCACTACTGCTACTTTCTGTAACTACTGCTTTTTACTGATGTTAGCAACTATACCTTCATCCGGGTAAGTGATATTGTGGCGCCAAAGCAACAAGCAAGATGCCCATTCCAGCCATCAAATAATAACAGGACGTCCACAAACGTCGCTCTTGTTTTAACATTTTTGATAGAAAAATTATATATATATATTATAGCAACCTTAATTTTATAATTCTAAAAATATCTTGATACTTTTCAGTGTTGCTAAGAAATAGTTTGTAACGATGGTTAAGAACTGTAAAGAACGCGCAAATTCATACTGTTTTCTTAACCATTATTCGTAAATTATCAGTTATAGAAGATGGTATCAAAGAACCTTAATATCAGTCAAGGTGTGCAAGCTTTTATTAGGCGTAAGAAATGTTAAAGGTGCTTATTTAGTTTGTGGTTATGTTTGTCTGTTAACAATGAAGTTATTTTTTTATTACAGCATAGAAACGCTTGAAGAGTACTATTTTTCATTGTCGAATATTTTAAACGAAACTGCAGGGTGAGTTTATTGTCGTAGGGTTGTACTATCGAAGGAAGAAGTATAAAAGTGTGTTTATATGTTTTGTATCTGCTACAAAATGTTCATTTTAAGCATAAATCCTTATTAATACACTGCCCTTCCATTAAGCACTGCACTCTGCCGCACCTCGGCTTAAAATACATCAATATATCAGTGCAGCAATCTAATTGGTGCTACATTTCAACCTTGGTAATAAAAAGATTTAATTTAATTGGCCCTACAGTTTGACCTAAAATATTTTAATGAGCGCCGCACTCTACTTATAGCGCTACGCAAAGGCGTTTTAGATGTTCAGCACTCCAACAAATGAAAATATGTAGTGATCTTGTTTTAAACTGAAAGTTAAAGCTATTTCAGTTTTGGTTTTTGGTGTACTGTTGTAATACTAATATGGTATTTTTTTCTGGTTACCCGTGCAGCTTTGCCAGCTTGAATGAGGGCTCAACCAAGTCAGTAGTCATGTACACAATGGCTGCCGCCGGTGCATGCCGGGAAGAACGCTGGGGAGACGCATGTCAAGCTTTGTACAGAGTTTCTGTTGTGTACACCGCTCTTCAAGATACATTGTCTGCAAGTAAGTCACCTGTTTTTGTGTTTGCTAAACATTTCATTGCAATGATTGTTTACACTGCAAAAATCATGTAATCTTTGTTCAAATGAACTATACAGTTTTGGGTAGCGAACAGCTGTGAATTAGTTTCTCTCCTTCCAAACATATTCTTTCAGATCAAAGCACAACTTTAGCTATAATAGGATTTCGACTGCTATGTTTGTTTGAGTATTATATTTACACTAACATCCGAATCGCTTGAAATTGTTCGCCGTAAACTTGCTTCCCAACAGTGTCGAAATGTTTGAGGCGAATTTGCCTTGTGCAAATTTTCATTTACTTTTGGGAAGTTTACCTTCATTTGTTGAAAAAGCGACTGTTGATTCAATTTTCATTTGACCTTTCCATCTTAAACAAGACGGCAAACGGATAACGCATTGTTTAAGGTTAAATTTGGGTAAATTTCAACAACGTAATAAAACATTTCATCTTTTGACAGCATTGCGACTCTTTTCATTCTACAGTTGATAGTTTGCTGGATGCCTACTGGATCAGTTGCAGAGCAGAGCAATTTTCTCGCGCCCTACAGTTCCTGTATAACGCTTTTATACGAACTCTTGCTGCCAGAGAATTCATGCGCTGTTTACGGTCAGTACTTGTCAAGATAACGTATTTTCCTGCCATCGCTAGGTTAGACCAGTTCTTGTTAACACTAGTATAGGTTACTAAATCCTCTACGTGCCAGGTGCCCATTGGAACCAGCGCTTATCTTCCCTTTCTGTAGTGTTTAACTGAGATGAGAAGTCTTTGAATCTCCCTGAAAGGAACACGAATCCATCTCAGGTTAGCGCCTTATAGTTCTTGTGTAACGCCTTTATACTAACTCTTGCTGCTAGAGAATTCATGCGCTGTTTACTCATGCCATTTCTACGCTAGACAAGTTCAATGGGCCCATCGAATATCTTCGCTTTCTGTAGTGTTTAACGGATCAGAAGTCTTCAAATTCACTTGGACAGGACACCAATCCATCGCACTTTAGCTCCCAGCAAACAGTGTTACTCATTTCTCGAGTGTCCTTGAGAAATAAACTGGTTCGTTTGGCCAGGTTTGAAACTCGCGCCCTTAGACTACAAATTACACTAAAAATTGGTCAGTCATTATTCAAGCAACATGCAAACTACCATCTTTTAATTGTTTACTCTGCCATATGCCATGATGCTTTTATTTACTGAAAACTATATAACTCATTCACTTGACTTTTGAACTTTTTTTCAGAATTGAGCAGCAGTCGTTGTTCTTGGTCGAGAAAATGCAAGAACGTCCTCCCAATGAAATTGTTGACGAAATGGATAACGTAGAAAACACTTCTGAGTTGCTCGAGAGTAGAAACCAGGCTACGCCAGAGCATTTATTATTCCTAGTAAATATGAGCCGTGCCACTCGATCAAGAGACTGGGCTTGGTTTGAAATATCGGAGCCGGAGCTTCAGAGATTGTAAGTGATTCTGTCATATCAGCTTTTGTATTGGAAAGCGGAGCTACCTTAGCAAATCTTTCTTCCTTCCTGCTTCATCACTTCCATTACTCATCACTGTTTTCAGTGTTAGAGGATCCATCCCGGTTATAGATTAATCACCTTGCTTTAGATTAGTAACAAATCTGAGTTCGGTCCAAGTGAATATAATTACGCTTTGTTTTGTTATTACAGAGTGAGTGAAAAGGCAGACAACAAAGCAAACGCCATTCTATCTACATTGTACAGTAAAATGAAGCAATCAGTTTGTAGCCGTTTGCTACCCCCGCTGGGTGAATGAGCCTGGAAGATGTACTAACGCTCGCGATAGCATGTCTGTTTTTTGAGGATTATGCAGTCCTCCATTACCGCGGACTTACAACGCTGGGTAGCCACGTGACAGCTGTCAACCAATTGAATTGTACAATTAAATGAAGCAATCAGTTTGTAGCCGTTTGCTACCCTCGCTGGATGAATGAACCTGGAAGGTGTACTAACGCTTGCGATAGCATGTCTGTTCTTTGAGGATTACGCAGTCAGCCATTACCGCGGGCTTACGACGCTTGGTAGCTCAGCCACGTGACAGATGTCAACCAATTGAAAGAAACAATATTGTGATAGAAAATGCCCATTGGAAAGAGAACACTCTTTATTGTACATAAAACGTACACATTAAGACAAAAGCAAACACAAAAGACCTAAACACAATAAAACTATACCACAGAAAGACGAACATGCCTAGATAAAGACAAATGCCAATTGAGCCGCGAAGATAGGGTTCTCATTTAGATTAACCCTTGCTGCTGACAAGTTCAGGCATTAACGAGTTCAGCCATTAAGAATTCCAAATAATACACGTTAAGAAAATGTTTTATATCGGATATTACGTTTCCACAAATTTATTTTTTCATCATTAATTTTTGACAAAAATATAAAGAAATTATTTTAGATTAACAAAAACCTGAATCAAATATTATAGTATGTTACGTAGTGCACGATTTTTTACAAGAAACTCTTTAAAATAAAAACGATGGGGCTCAGATTGGCCAAAAATTAAGAACAATTTAAGAACAATCTTAGGCTGAGGGTGAAGAATGTGAAAAGCGCCGTTTCCTGTTAATTATTATTTCTACTGTTGTTCGCTAATGATACACGTATTGATGTGAAACTAAAAGTTCCTCAGAAGGTCAGCGCTATTTTTCAGTGCGGTCCTTAACGTTTTCTTTTGATATTTTTTCATCATTTCAAACCTGGCTTACAGAAATAAGAATAACTTAGGAAATTAAGAACAAAATGAGGCTAATACAGCTAAAATATTTAGAATAATGAGTCTCGGCAAAATTTGCTGGTTCTTATAAAAGCGTTATAGATTTCCATTTCCAAGCGCTATCAGTCTAATATTGTTTTTTAACAATTCTCTGATTTACACTCAGTGCTTAAAGTGCGCGTGACATGGATTTTTTTTTCACATATTTTAAACTTGTATTTTTTATTATAAACGGAAACTATTTACTGCCAGAAACTGTTTTACGTGTTGAAGATGCTGATTTTTGCCTAAAAAAATAAAAAAACAGCAATGGATTGTAAAACGAAAAAAAAAATAGTGGAAGATATTGCGTAGCCGGAGCGCCGAATAAAGAAAGCTGTAAAAATACCAGCTATACTGATGGCATAAGAATGCAAGTTGCAAACAATGTGACGTCATTCCCAGAACCCAGACATCGGACAAATTTTTACTTCAAAATTGTGTTTTCAAGACGCAAAAAACCGTGGTTACATTTTTTTGAGAACTTAAAGTATCAAATTTGTCTTTCTCAATTGTGAGAAAACGCCGAAAAAAAATCCCTGTCATATGCACTTTAACCTCTTAAGCAAAAGTTTTGAAATAACCATAGACTTCATTTTGCCTTTCATCCTTCCATTCAATGGGCTTGCTTTGCCATGTTGAAAAGACAACGATATATAAATACTATTATTTAAGCAAATATTCGTTGATTTCAATTAATTTACGTCCATAAATATAAGATACATGACCAGGAGGTCTTCTACCAGCTGAGAACCATCACTTGAAAATTTAAAAATTTTAATTCCTTGTAGAAAAACGGAAAACAAAGGCAACTCAAAGCATATTGAAAACCTTTATGAAAATTCAAAACAAGAATTATATTGCAAAACAACTTCTTTCAATCATTTTTCGTTGACTCCTTAACTCGTAAAAGAGTATATATTTGCTTATCAGTATGATAAAAATCTGGCGAACTTACAATGTACAATGAGAAAGTTGAATAAATTTATTCAGCTTGGTAATAGCTATAGAAACATTCGTGCATGCTGACACAAGGCCAGTTTTCTCAGAAGAAAAAATTACCTGATTCCCTAACGGAAATCGAACCCATGACCTCATGTTGGTAACGGGTCACTTAACTGGGTTCTTATAGATGGAATACCTCAACTGCTGGCTGAATATATCCATATTTCATTGAGCAAGATGTTTCTACTTTCTGGGGAGACAAACTGAAGGTCCTAATTGTAAATGGGAAGCAAAACCTTAACGAATGTTATTGTGTTTTTGGTTATCACAAACCAACAATAAATATACGGGGTGGCCCTATTAAGCATGCATGCAACTGGAACTGAGAATGGCCTGCAACTGGTAGTGACATATACCAAAAAAATAAACTACCGATTTTTGGAAAGAATTTTGAAAAGAGATGTTTCGTATGGAATAAATCTAAATTGTTTTTACAATTGTTCAAGAGATGGAGTGTACGCAGTAGGGCCTGGAACCGAGTCACTCAGATCGCTGTGAAACTTAAATTGTCTATAGGAATAGTCTACTAAGTAGCTCATTATCCAGCGAGGGGAATGGTGAGAGAAACCCAAGGAGTGTAATTTATTGATATTTTTGTCAAAATGTGGGCGGACTTGGTTGATCTCTGCTTTTCAGGCGCAAGGTCCTCGGTTCGATCCCGGAACTTTGCCGTAATTCAAATATTTGTAAGACCTTCTTTTCTGCTTAAGCCAACTCAGCTCGAAAAGGATTTAGCTTATGTCAAAATGTATGGTGTCGTAGACCTTGCTAAAGTTGGCTAGGACCACGAGAATGACTGCGCCTCTTGCTATCGCCTTGATGGTGTCATCCTTAACGGGGAACTCCAGAGCTAACTTGTTACAATTTTTCTGGTAAAGTGGTATTTGAAGCGGAGTTATTTTCTTTTAAAGTCGTGCAAAAATCTAGTAAATGAAACTCTGCCATCTGGGAAAGAACCGACGGCTCAGAAAGTTGTTAGCGTAACTTCGAATTACGTCACCGCGTCACATCCAAATATTCGGGAGGGACAATTCTTAATTAATTAAAGTTTGCGCCATTTTCGAATTCCAGATTGCAGTTTTTCAGTATGTCATCGTGCAGCTAAGATTCATTTAATTTGCACTCTTTGTTTGATGCTTATCCTCGTTACGCGGCTCAAATCTTAACAAGATGGCGTACTTTCAATTTGTCTTTTTCACAAGTTTGGAGTGAAAAATGGCGGCCGTTCTAAAAGTTGATGATCATAAATAATCGAAACTATTACCAAAAATTTTAATTTAACTGAAAAGAAGCAGTTTACTTTGGCCGTGCAGTTCCCCTTAAATTCTAACTAGAGATGTAACTTTTGAATGGCCATAACTGAAATTGGAAAACTGCAGAGGTAGGTGTTTAGCTTCAATGAGTTCAACCATTTGTCTTTATATTTTCTGTTTTAAGTTTACAGATTTCACCGCTCAGTTGGTTTAACAATGCTGCTAGATCTCAGAGGTCGGGGTAGTTATTGCTTGTCTATGGAAAGCCGTTACTGCCAAAAGTCACCCAGTTCTCTAAATCAGTATAAAATACCACATTACGTATCGAGATATTTATACAACTGGTCCAGTTTTTCATTCTGCTGGGTATTCAGTTTCACACTTTTTTTCTCACCGTTGAAATGCACAAACAATAGGTCCAGTTTTCAATTCAAGATAATCGACGAAAACTCAACGAGATCAAAGCAATTAATCTCGACGAAAACTCGACGAGATGAAAAAATCTCGACAATAATTCGACGAGATAAAGCAATCTTGAAGAAAACTCGACGAGATAAAGCAATCTCGACGAAAACTCGACGATATTTTGTTTTCCACGGAAAGCCATATATTTTCCTTAGGAAGAGCCTGCCTACGCGTTTGAGAGTTAATATTGTCTAAAAGTTGCAGATAACCGAATTTATTTTTAGATTCAGCTCATAAAATAGGCTAGGTCTTTGCGTGTCGTAGACTCGTATACCATTCTCGTCCCAAGAGCCCAAACGATAAAACATAGGGCCCTGGAGACATAGGGTTATCGACTCATTTGACTGGCTGTCGGAAAACAAAGAACAACTAGGAGGCTAGGAAGTTTTTTCCCACCAGGCCAAATTTTAGAAAAGACTCTCAAAACATCGCGAAACACAACATTTGTCGTTGCTGCAACGGTTTTAGTTGGAAACCACTCTCTAGTGTTTTCAAAAAAAAAAAAGGAAGAGGCCGAGTATAATTTGGTAAAAAAAAATCTGCTAACCATGCTCATTTAGAAAGCTTATATAAGAATATTGTACAATAGGCCTTATTCGTATTCCCGGACGGCCTTGAGCAAGTAAACGATGTCGAGGCTCATGCGGGGGAATAAGTAATTCCAATATGGTTTCCATCGGAGTAGCAGAGAACAAAGTTCAAAAACAGAAAGTTTCTAAGTTAAAATTGTCTTTACAGAGCCGTGTAATAACTGTTATAACCGCTCATTGACTGAAATTAAGATTGCTGCCTTGCTACGTTCGCTCAGGCTCGCTTCGCTGCGGCAGCAATAATAACAGATTAAACAATCTTCAAAGTTAATCTTTCGGCAGTTTCGTAATCCTTTGTGCAGGTCGTTGTGTTGCAGCTTGATGATTTCTTGTTTCCTTCTTTGTTTCATCTTCGAACTCCTTCAGTTGTGGTTCTTCCATCTGTGCTTCCTCTGCTGATACTTTATGTAGCGATTTAAGATCGGTCGTGATAACTGGTTTCTTTTTGCTCTTCTAAGAGTGACAGAACGTACAAGTCCATCTTTACTCGGTTGTAGCTGTATGATCTCTCCGGATTTTGTATGGTTACGCGGAGTGTCGTCATATATTAGGACTACTGTGATTGGTCAGGTATTCTTTCTGCCACTAATTCAAGAAAGCTTGTGTCAACGTTTGGATACGTTTCGATAATGTATCTTGTAATGTTGCTCACTCAAGAATGAAATGGGGTTAGGAGTGGGCCATCGTTGATGGCTGTTTATGATTAGGTTTGTGTTAAACTGTTGAGTATATTTTTGATTTGAAATGTTTATAGGTGCGTATTTCCGGCTGTTTTCTTCACTGTTAGTGTGACTTATACAATCACCGTTTCGTAGAAGCCACCCACCATGATGCTCTTTCCGTTATGAATCCTATTTATTTCGTTCTTCGCAAAAATTATGCTGATTCTCATACTTTTGTTTTAAGTGTCTTCACTTCTTGCAAGCTTGCTTTGAATGTTTTTGCATAATCTGATATGATCCATTCTGAAATACCAATTTCCATTTATATCTCTTGAATTAAAGCTCGAATGAATGCCTGGTTGTTTGATCCTCTACTACCTCAAGATGTGCAGCTCGAGTTGTGGCACAAGTTTGAGACATATGTAGGCTTTTGCTTTTGCTTTTGTTTTTTGTATAAATTGGCCCTGCATAATCGCCTCCAGTGACTTGGAAGGGCTGGGTTCCTCTGACACTGATTTCTAATTTCCAAGAATTTTTCCTTTCGCTCTATGTTTGCCTTAAGAAAAGCGAATAGTTAAATCCTTTTACGAGCCTAGTGGCCCATGGTTTCCGTAGTGTTAAGCGAATTGACGAGATACTAATCCATCGCAGGTTAGCTTCCAGCAGATGCTGGTACTCATTTACCTACCCAGGGAGGATGGAAAGCTGTGTTGGCTTAGGCGGAATAGAAGGCCACACAAATATTCGAACCATGGCAAACTGCTGGGATCAAACTGGGGACTTTGCGGTTGGAAAGCAGAGATCTTACCAACTGCGCCAAATTAACCATGTCCGCCTAGAAAAGCGAATAGTAGTTGTATAATCTGTTTGAGCTTTGTGGTGATTACAGAATTTTGCTCGGTTTCATGCATCATTAAAGAAACCTATTAAATACAAAATTCCAAACCAGAGCAAGTTTAAGAAGGTAGGAAACAGAAACACGGATTAAAAATTTAATCATGGGTTAACACTAATCAAGCCTTTATAATTAGGGACAAGATAATAATTCATTATCTACAGTCCAATGGTAAAGTCAACTAAAGAAAAGTGAAAAAAAAACAACCACGAAAACATGTAGGTGCACAATTTTATTTTACTTTTACACAGCTCTTTTAGCTCGTTTTACTCCTAATCCGATGATAAACAGCCGCTTCCATCGAGAATATCAGGTTCTGTCACGAGGCCCAGGAAACTCACTTTAGCTGTCACCTCTCTTTCTTCTCCACTTTTCTTCATAGTCAAAGTAACTATGTTTCTCGCATCGTTCCACGCAAGCGTGACAGTTGTCGAAGATGGTCCCTTAATTCTTAAAAGAGGTTTATTACCGCTGACATCTAGTATTTCAAATTCATACGGATCAGTTGCTATAATAAAAAAAAAGAACATTAAACAAGTTATTTAACTAGTCCTACCTAAAAATACTCTTAAAGTTTGGTAAAATAACTAAATAAAGATTTTTTTCGTTCATTTATAGACACTTTTTGTTATGCTATAGTAGTCATATAGAATGTTGACGTTCCCATGTACCCTTGCGATACATTTTTCTAACTTGTTCATGTCTAGTAAACGAATTTTTATGTTCCCAAGAGCCCGTCGTGGCAATCTTCACGGCGGCCATTCTGGCGGTCATCTTGGATTTCATACGAAATTTGTTATCGACAATCGCCTTTGAAATGGACATGAAGAGAGGCAATTAACCCTTAAATCAGTATGGGAACCCCATCTTTGTTAAAGATTATTTATTATTGTTTTTTAAGCGAACAGTAAAATATATTATTCTTACAACCTAAATTCTGTTTATTAGTACGTTCCTTCCCTTTATTGAATTAAACGAGCTATTAGTATTTCATTAATTTGGAAATACTTTATTATTGGAGTTATTAATTTTCATCTCACATAAACCAGCAAAGTGAACCAGAGGTGACATGACCTAAAAACACTTGCATAACTAGCACTGAGGCCACTCACAGAACTAGCACTCAGGCCACTCACATAACTAGCACTGAGGCCACTCACAGAACTAGCACTGAGGCCACTCACATAACTAGCACTCAGGCCACTCACAGAACTAGCACTGAGGCCACTCACATAACTAGCACTCAGGCCACTCACATAACCTAGCATTTCCACTTATAAACTAGCACGGGCCCGAAAGCTTAGAGTGAGGGCCGGGTAAGAGTCAGTGCTATGCTAACATTATGTATGTCTTGCTAAGCCCTGTTTATTCGTCTAATGATATTCAACTAATGCCAGTTGAAAAAATCCTTGGAAATAGCCCGATTTACTTGGATTTAGTGCTCAAGACTCGCCAATGCTACTGAATTTTATCGTCTCAACATAAAAGAAGATCTGTAATTATTACATTTTCTAGTTATTTATTTCTTTTTTATCTTTTCCTTTTTTATTTTGTATGCATGATTTGATTTATTTCCTCATTGCTTAAACTCCACTGAGAATTACTGCATGAAGGGCATTCCGAAAATGATTGTCTTAAATACTAGAAGAAGTGTTCTGAGATTATTATTGTTTTTAATTCCGGATATTAATTCTAGTAAATTGATATCTGAGCCTATTTTACCTTCTACTGTGTAGAGGTCATCTGAATCGAGAATGTATTCATTTGACCCATGGTTCTGTATAACAGCAAAGGGACCGTGTGCTCCCATCACAACTGTGTCATGAAGTCTGAAAACAGGAAATGAAAAATGTATTAAACTAAAGCTAGTCTATCTTTGGGACATGACAAACGGTGATCCATGACAGCTTCACCATGGATAAAAGTAGTCCTTTTAAATGGTCTTAGCTACAAAGCATCAAGTCAGGTGCTATGGTGTTACCCAAAACCAAAAGGATTCAAAACAATTATGGAATGGAATAAAAAGAATTGTAACTTTCAAATCTAAAACGAAC
>JAOTRI020101312.1:0-14139 GCA_028564885.2 Zoanthus sanctaehelenae
TGCATACTTTTTTCATTCCACTCTGATGAAGCCGTAGACGGCGAAAGCTTAGTGTTTTTAACTGTTTTAACGTTTTTTAATATTTCAGTAGAAACGGCCTCATTCGAGCCAACTTCCATTACATTTGGTATAAAATTGATGCACTTGCTCGCTATTGATTTTAAAAATTAAATGTAAAATCTATTTTCAGTTGGCTATTTTTGTTTCCTCTGAGTCTAACTTTTCTTCTTTAATTTAAGAACTAAACTTTTAGCAGGATGAAAGGTTTTGTGGTCAATAATATCAATTAAAAATAGAATAAACCGTTATATTGTGATCGGAAAGTTAATAGTTTACTGATAAGAATTTTGTTGATATTGAAGCTGATCTCAGGTTGCCGTGAGTCAGATCCTGAAGCTAAGGTGTTGTTTGGTGAATGCCTTGGAGAGCTAGGAGCAGTGGACCCTGGAAGGTAAGCTGTTACTGCCATTTACTCACTCTTTCACTGTTAAGTTCGTGTATAAGTGTTACATTTTGGCACATGTAAATTTTTGCTACTGAACAGCTTTAAGGGGAAAGGGGGTCGGGGGACTAAACTGAGAAACAATCTAGACGCTTTTTGATAACATTTTTAGCTCGCAAAGCTTTCACTTAAGATATTTTATGGTGGATGAGAATGTCATACCTAAAAAGCGAGAAATAAACATTTCATTTAACTTTGAAAATATCTTATGATGGCATAAGTAGGTCATATGACATGGGTACGCGGAGATACGGATTTTATCTTTGAGTGTTGCAAATATCACTACAATAAAAAACCATATTTCCAAACGACCATGCATGTAATATTCTTTTATTAAATTATTATCCAAAAAACTTTTAGTAAAATTCTTGAAAACACAAAGCTGCCATAAACGAAGAACTCGCTAGGGTCGCCATGGTAAAATAATCTTTTCAGTAGTGAAACTAGAGTATATAGGTATTTTATGGTAGTCGTGATATTTGTATGATATGAGTGGTCGTCAAAGCAGTGGAAACTACACATTGGGCATAAATGTGGAAGCACCTTGTTAAGGCTACTGGTCTTCGAAACAATTAGATTTTAGTGGTTTCATGTCTGCTATTTACAACTTAACGTGATTATATTCACGGACGAGGCTCCACTGAAACTAAATAAGATACCGCTTATTTTTGTACATTGCATTTGCATTATTGCGTTGTCATTAAACACTAAGACCTTTACGAGGAATGTTCAACGAGTCAATAGCCCAATGGTTACCATACTTGCAGTCCAAGAGGTCGAACACCTGTGACATTATAGCCAATGGGGCTTATTACAGCTTTGATCCACCATCTTAACTTTAATAGGGTAGCAAGTCAAAAAAGCAGGATGCGTGTTAGACCTTATGCAGGCTTATGCTAAATCCACTTTGTAAGTTAGCAATTAATAATAACTACTTTTGCATTAGTGTAGTGTTTTGCGTTTCATCATTTTAACAGATATGACAAGCTTGCTCAGGAACGTGTGGAAGAACAGGTTATTTATGAGGTGAGTCTAATGAAACTTCCTTTAGATGTAAGTTGTCTGGCCAAATATCCTGTTGAATAAATGAGTTTGTAAAAAAAAATTAAAAACACCATGTTTAAGGTTTATCTAAGACAGCCTAGACGCCTACTTTTCTAACACAGCCTGCTACTCGATATATTACTGAAAGCCTTTTACTGGATACGTAATGGCCATGGAAATTCTGGAAAATCCTGAAAATGTTTTGAAACTCTGGAAACCTAAGAAACACCGTGAGTTTTTGAAATTATATAGGTGTGCAATTCCTGAAAATCTGTTGACATTTTCATAGACCACCCTCAATTATCCTTAATGTATGGAACGTACATGGTTATTGGCTCGTGAATTAATATTTGATTCCTTTCAGAATGGTTGTGAGGATATGGATTTTGCTGTTGAACTCATTAACGAACTGGTTCGAGCCTTTCTTGCTGCCCATGACACTAGAGCACAGGTTTGTGTAGTTTTAGCCTTGTTTGTTAGAATAACCTTTTTGACACCATTGCTGGCCTGTGATGTTGTTTTCGTTGTATTCATCTTCGTCTGCTTGTACTTCGTCTTCTTCCTCGTCTTGTTTTTTATACTTACGTTCATGGTAAAATTATCACAATAACATGGTCAAGTTATATGTCTAGAGGAACTATACTCGTGGTAAAATAGTTTTTACACTACAGCAACCATTACAAATATTGAAATTATGCATATTTTCTAATAGTTTTAATGTACAGAACTGCTGCTTTAAGATTTAAAACTCGTGCATCTCAATTCATTAGTAAATATTCGGAGTTTAGAAAAATATGTTATACCAGGAGAAGTTTTTCTCCGTCAAACGTTGTCAATCTTTTCTGTCTCTGAAACGTCCAAAATTATTATAACTTCAAAAATGCCGAAAAGGATTGTTTTTTAAACATGACTCAAGAAAACATCGGATTAAGATTTGTTCCAATGCTTGTGTGAAGTATGAACTTCATATGTTTTCATTTGATCTTTAGCGCGTCTTTAAAGTCATTGATAATAACAGTCCTTTCAGTTGGTGCATGAAATACACTCTCTAGCCATATTTTCAATTTTTGACAATATCCCCGGGAAAAAAAATCGCAGGAAGGAATATTTTTCCTAAGATTAGTTCACTAGATGGGTTCTTTTAGCAACTAAACAAAATGTGAGTTTTTAAAACTGAATTGAGATTCTTGATTTTTACAGACAGCCGCTCTTAATTCTCCATTAGAAACTTAAGCCCGTCTGATAACGTTTTCTTTGATTTCTTGGTCACAACAAAGATACTAATAGGATCTCTTCATTTGTTGTTGCTATGTTGCCTGCTACACAGGACTGTTCTGCCTACGCTATACAGGAAGTATTACAGGTGTATGGCTGTAGCGAGTCAAAACAACAAAGGTAAGTTCCAAAATACTTTTCATGTTCTTGTATTTACAGAGTTCGAAATCACGGATGATCACGGTTGGCCACCCCACTTTTTTCAGAATATCGATTTTATATGAATGTCTGATAAGATCCATGCTTTAGCACACGGAGAAATGAATTTTCCAGTATTCCAAATTTATTTCGGCTACCCCACTGTTAAGAATGATGTGCGGCTCCTGAAAAAAATTTACGTTTACGAGAGAAGCCAAATTGAAGCTACCCATTTTCTGGCTGCTCACGTTGCTTATTACAAGTGAAACAAATCTACTTTCCTTCTTCAGATTTTGTGGTTCATTTTTGCATGGCTGCTTTGCATGTACGAAAATTGGATATACTGCAATCAGAAAAATAGGGAAAATGATCGCTAAATATCAAAAGTTAACATGATGTTTTTGGTTCTCTTTTCTTTACTTTAGTTTACAAGTAAAAAGTTTCAGTTTTTAGTTTACATGTTAAAGTTTCACGATGTTTATTGTTTTCACATTTTAAAATTCATGTATTTATTTAAAGAATATTTCCTCCCTAATATGTTCAACGAAATGTTTTTAGTGACTAATCAGCTTCATTTTTCATCTAATACAAGAAACTTATATTCGTTTCACATATTTTACTGTAAAACGAATATTAGACAGTTTTGCATTCGCTTTCGTAGGCCAAAATTATATAACTCCTTACCATTGGACATTCAAAATACCAAAAATATTTCCTCATTAAAACTAAACTAAAAAGTTTAATATTGAATTACATTTTTCCTTTTTCCTTCTTACTGCATTGTAGCGTCGCATGTGCTTGTTCTGTTTGTGTGCTTTCTTGTTTTATCGTAATCCTGATACTTCATGTTATTTAGTGTTAAATATCTCATCTTGTAATGTAATCAATCTCTATTTTAAAGCTAGCCCACGTCGTGGTTTCTTCGGTGGGCTTTTTTTTGCCTCTTTACGAATTTTTTAATGTATAATATTATATTTCTGTGGCAAATTAATAAACCGAACTGAACTAAACAAGCTTTTATTAGAGCAAAAAATGAAAGAAAGTTGTATAAGAAAAACTGCGAGTTATCGAAATAAAATTAATAATTATCTAAATTGTTGTTCGCTTCAAAGAAATCAAAGTTGTAGTTTTGCAAAATTTTTAATAAGTCATGAATTCTTGTAACGTTTATAGACTCAACACAATAGTGCAGCTAAACTGCTTACCGGCTAAAATTAGTAACGCGTTTCAGCGTTTTATTTTTATTACTAACATTAGTTTATTATATTGCCTGATATGCGTGTTTCCATCTTGTTTGTAGCGATGGCTATGAATTGTGGAAGAGATTTCCTGAACAAATTCAAGAGGTTCTAAGACCACATCTCCATTCAAAGTAAGCATGTTAAGCATTGTTAACTATAGAGGTGATTTTAGGAAAGTTTTTTTATTCATTCAATTGTACATTATGCAAAAGGTTTTAAAATCGCATAACTATTGGTTCAAATTTTAGTGTTCGTAAATAAGTTGAAACAAAAAGTCTTTTTTGCTAATATCAAGACCTTTTGGAAACATAATCAGATTTAAAACACCAACACTGTCTAGCACACGGAGTAGCTTACAAAAATACTGAAGTACCTATAAAGATTTTAAAGTATATGGAAAGTAAGAATAACACCTCTGCTCTATGGGGGCTTGAGGTGACCACAGGCAAATTTGTGACTAGTTTGCTCATTTAGGGGGGGGGGAGTCCAGGGAAATTCTCCTTCGGGGAAATTTTGTAAACTACATGCTCTTAAAGACAACTTGCTGTATTTCCTGACTGAAATTAGCTGGGTTTTGGGCTTGAAAACGATGATGATTGTCGCTATTTTACTGTTGTACTAACAACTGTTTGCTAAAATATGCTATACGGAAGTGTTTCTCCCTGAGTAGTCAAAATCAATGCCATTAAGCCTACCGATGTAATGTGAATTTCAGTGATGTAGCAGTTGATAACACTTTTAAAATGTCAAATCAAGGTTTTGTTAAAAACACCTTTTGAACAACCTTTATTCATATTATTTTTGAGTTCATTGTTACGTGTGTTTAGCAATTGTTTCCTGTTTGATTATGAAAACCGAGAACCTAACTTCCGGCCATAATTTTCACATTTATGTTCTGCAATTCTTGTTTTTCTACGGTTTAAAACAGATAGCAGACTAAACATAAAATCTGGAACCAAAACTAGACCAGTAAAATGTTTTTAATTCAAAGTGGGGAACGAAGTTTATTCAAATTTGCAGGCCTAAGTGAACATCAACTCAAAATAATGACGAGTAACATTAGAAAACTGACCAGTGAACGGAAGTTTGAAATAACGAACATCTTGAATCAACGGCATCTTTTGTTTTGGAGTCAGAAGATTGTTTTTTCAATACTAAGTTCAAAATAAACAACTCATGTAAACGTTTTTGCAAAGATTTAAACATTAATCTCATTTTGACATCTTTTTATATTAAAAACTTTTTTCCAAACAAGGACGCCATCCCTATGTTATGTAGATGGTAACTGTATGGGTTCCCAGGGCGACATTTTTCTCTATTGATAGGTTGAACACCATAAATTATAGGTACGCATATCGCCCTGGGAACCCATACAGTTACCATCTACATAACATCGTCCGGCTGCGATACCAACGTGGTTGAACCTTGTGGTGTAGTGGTTAACACGTCGGACTAGTAAACCAAAGATGCGGGGTTCGATTCCCACCAAGGGCAATATATGTTATTTTTCTCTTATTTCTTTCTATATATCTACACACCGAACGTATTTCTATTAGATTTATCTTCACATAATACCATATACTGTATGCGTACCTATAATTTACGGTGTTCAACTTATCAATAGAGAACAATATCGCCCTGGGAACCCATACAGTTACCATCTACATAACATTATCCGGCTGCGTTACCAGTCCTTGTGGTGTAGTGGTTAACACGTCGGACTAGTAAACCGAAGGTGTGGGATTCGATTCACACCAAGGGCAATATATGTTATTTTTCTCTTGTTTCCTTCATTTTAAGTCATTTTATGTAAATATGTTTGTATGAAACTGGGTCGTACAGGGGTATTCCCGTGATGCGTGATTGGCTGATTTTATTTTCCGTGAAACGTGATTTAATAAATTATTCGTCGTGATCCGTGATCTGAAAGTTTTGCGTGACCCGTGAAGAACTTGAATTATTTACCGATATTCGTTCATTTCACCACTATTTGGCGTGATTTTGAGATGCGAGTGCTCCGGAAGACTTATTTTAAGACTGAAAACATCAAATATGACAAGTAACAGACTTCGCTTTAATTAAGGTAATCCGCTGTGCAAATTCACGTGCTTTACATATGCCTATCATGGATCAGATGTCTATTCCTATGCCTATGGTCTCCTATGTCACTGGTAGCCTGCATAGCGAGCGTTTCCGCGCGAGTTCGTCGAGAAAGTTGGGACGAGAGCAAAAGAAAAAAAAAGGAACGAGGGGGGAGGGGGAAGCTCCCGCTCTAATTTTTGTACGAGGCCATTGAAGATGTTCAAGTAGTAGAGGAAGCCGAGGTAGAAGAGGAGGAAGAATATAACACTGACTCAAACGCTGAATATCCTATTGCTGACAATTACGAGCAGGTAGATTCTTTAGATGATTTGTTGTTTCTTCGGGCAGTTACAACGCGAAGTGGACGAATGGTCAGAGTCGTCCATCGACAGTGATTTAGATATGTAATTTCCAATAAGCAGCCTTTACTTAGCCTTTAACGATTTCGCTTTCTTCAAACACTCTTTCTACCGTAATGGAAGGTTACTAAAACGAGTACCTTACTTGTTTATTTTCGTGATTCTGGAAAATGAAATTTTGATAGCCGTGATCCGTGATTCGCTGTTTTTTCTATTCGTGAACCGTGTGAGAGACCTCCCCTGTACGACCTTCATGAAACGCTTTGTTAATTTTTTTAGCTCTTATCTTTCTAAGTTAACCTTAATATTACTTCAAACCTCCTAATTATAATTTTAAATATGTTGCTTTCAATCATTCTATATTTTTATATTTAAAAATTGTAACGTTTTTTTTCACTTTCTACTAATTAAAGATGACATTGTGACAATGTCGGAACATGTATAGATTAAAAATGTTATCGTATATCTGAAGTATCTAAGGTATATTTTCAATATATAACATATTCGTGACTGTGTTTTGAAATCTTCGTGGCTAATCGAAACCAACGAAGACTGTTACGAATTTTTGGAAATAGCTGTACTATTCATATTGCGTTTTTGACGGAGACACCGAAACAATACCACGAAGAGCAGGATTTTACAGTGTGAATCATTTGTAAACAAGCAACAAATAAAGCCTTTAGTCGTTAGTGTGTGTGTGTGTGTGGGGGGGGGAGGGATGGTATTAAATGAATGCAAATGTTGTTTTTGTAGTACTGTGAAACCACAAAATCGTTTATAATTACAGTTTTAAACAAAAATAGATATTCTTTCTTAAAAATATTGAGTGGCTACTTGAAAGCAGGTGAACTAGTCAAGATCCCTTCCTGCAACGTAGGTGCGCATGAGTTGGTACAACTTTTCCGCTGATGTCACTCTTGATAATTGTGACTTTGAGAAACAAAGACGGAAACAAAGACAACTTTCAGAAAATGTTTTTTTTGTTCAGTTTTTCCGTTTTTTTTTTTAGATTATAGATAAATTTTTAATTTCACGACAATCGCTAATTGGTAACCAGTGGTAAACACGCTGGATTGCAAGGTACAACTTTTATTTTTGTTATTTAGGGCTGTTGTTCTTTGACGTTCCCGTCACCTTTGCGGTCCTGTTATCATTTTAAATACCCTAATGAAAAACTGTGAACGTCCTATAATTGTTCACCCCCTAACGCTGCATACTTTGCAGACCGTGTAGACTTTACTGTGCATAGCGAGTGCTTTTTTTCCCATTTTCTTTGTGTTATCTTAAAATTTTCTGTCAAAAATGACAATTATATAAGCTGGTAAAAATTAATGCGATGCCATTTTTAATAGGGAAGATTTCGTCGAGACCAAAGTTTTTCGTGATGTTTAGTCGGTCCAGACAAACTTTGTCCGCGAATGTGCCCTTATATTAGTGACATCAATATATCACTATTGAAATGGAACAATTCAGTACAAAGAAGGAGCTTAAGAGAGCAGAAGGTTTACTGTTTTACTAAAGCTATTCAAATCCTCGGTTTACTGCCTATAATCAAAGAATATTTTTACATTTAAATACTTTGCTCCGGTTGGTCGGGTGTACAGACCTTCGCTATCAAAATGAATACTATCGAGTCTGTACGCTTTTCAGATTTCCAAAACTTTAATACTATGAAATATAGAAATCACATTTTCTGTACATTTGATTCTCTAATTTTACAAACATTTCATTTCCGCCTATAGCCAGGTGTACGCTATATAACATTAGAAATGACAAGGAACTGTCTATTTCTGAACGTTATTGAAACAGTGATATATAGCATGAATTTAAAAGTATAGTTCATATCTCTGAATCGCAATCCAAACATACTACGCTCAACAATTAAACTAGACAAGGAAACCGTTTTTGTAAAAATAATGCGCAAAATGACAATTAAGTAAATATAAACTTGTCTCGTGATTGTAGTTAGAGTCTTGAAAATAAATGTAAACGCTTCGTTGTCATTGGAAAATAAATGGTATCGGTGTCCCCAGGTCGTAGCAAAAGCTATTGTGAGGATCAATTACCATTTTTTCAAAATATAGTTTTGGAGTTTGGGTTTATATTGGTTTGGTTACATACCGTTCATTATCTTCCTCGCCATGATCTTGCAGTCGTAGATAATGAATATTGCAACATGTATGTTTTTCAGTTAACCCACGTATTAAGAGAAATGAACCATTAAAGTCTCCCAAAATCGAAAATTAAGGTCAACGTAAAATCAGCAGTAGACACATAAGATAAAACTTATACAAGAAACGGAAAGAAGTACTCAGTTGGCTTTGTCTGCACCGTATGTAGTCTGTTTTTTTGGGGTGAGCGTCTTATAGTGCGAGTGGGAGAGTAGCATCGAGTGTAGCACATGCCTGTTACTTAAACTTTTACAATGAGTGAAAATGAAGAGTAAAGCAACTCCTGTGTTAGTAAGTATTAATTATTTTAAAAGCCCTAATTCTATCAAGTGACATTATTCGTTTCGGTCTTAAATGGACTCTTCAGCAGAAAGCAACAAGTTTCCGCAATTTAGATGACCTGAAAACTTCTTGTTTTTTCTATTTTCAGTCATTCGGTATTTCTTAAGACATGTTACCTATCTTTTCAGATACCTTAGTTCTGCCTATCCCAACTGGTCCAACCTTCCTAAACCAATTTACCGCAGTGCAAAAGGAAAGGTATACAATGAGTGGATTGGCACTTGGACATCCTACATGATAACCAAGGTAATTGTATAGATACGACCAAACCGAGTCCAGATAAAGATGGAACTGTCATCGCGTACATGAGAAGTAAACCCAACTAATTCATTGTGAAGATTGAAATTAGATATAAAATGCATTTTAGACTATACAGTACCAACACAGCTGAATCGGTTAAAGTTCCAGTATCGCTTCTTTTGCTTTTTGAAATAAAAAGCAGAATATCTTGTAATACTAAATATTAAACACTTTTCCGCAGATCCTGTTATGTTTTTGAATCTTGAAACGTGGAAGTAAAAACGTTTTGGGACTGTTGTCATTATTTGACGGAGCATTATGCACCTATCAATATAAAACCCGGGAGGAAGGGAAGGGGGGTGCTGGCAAGGGTGGGAATTTGTGTCTTTAACCCGAAATTTTTGTAAAACGCCAATGGATCGGAATCGTCAAATTAAGTTCAAGGTCCCCACCCCGGGAACACAAAATATATCAAATGTTCTCTCCCTCGGCCCGGGTAACTTAACATTTACCCGAGGTTTTGAAAATGAAACTTGTGTGTTATAAATCATTGTATGCAAATATATCTTCAGAGATTAAGATAGACAAAGGATGGACAACAATAACACATTGATGTTAGGTAGTTACCACTTACAGAAATCTGATCATCCATCGTGGCATAGAAAGCGACTTTCGAACGATCCACGAGTCGATGACGAGGTCTCGTTCCAGTCTCCTTGCAATGACATTGCCATTTCGTTCCCAAGCTCGAATTCAACTGCCAGTTCCCGGGCTTGACAAGGATCAAATTTATCATTTTGTGGTTGAATGTGAACACTGTCACCACGGCAATTTCATTCATTCTGAGTCCTTAGATGACAATATTGTTCATCTAAATAGTGATAGACGGACTTTAATATACAACCCCAGGGTTGTCGCTAAGCGCCGGCTGCAGGTGAAGTTCGACGGCTGAGAAAGTGGTAATCGCTTGCTGGATTTGGCCATCAATTACTCGGGAAAGGGCAACAAACCGTTTTTTTTAGCCGTTTTTAACTGGCTCACATGAAACACCGACCGCCAGACAATTTTCTTAATGAAAACCCTGCAACCTTTAGAAGTAGATAATCTCAAATCGTAAAAGAATTAAGCAAAAGGAAGAAAGAGTAGTCTTTTAACGGTTGGTTGTTTTAGTATGATAATAGTTTTGCCACGTGATAGAATTACTGATATCCAATATATAAAGATGTTACTTACCCTGAAGACATATTAAGTAATATTTTCTTCGAGCTAAAGGCTTTCAAACGATAATTTTCGGTTTAAATGTGACAATTCAAAAACAAAGTCTGTAATCCCCAATATTTATCATAATTTTTTATGATATATTTACTCCTGACATTTCTATTTTACACGTATCTATTATCTTCTCGCTTCTAGGTGAGACAACAGAAGGCTTCGCACATTTTTCAGGCTTGTAGCAAGATTTTTAAGGCAAGTAGTTTGGATTTTGAGTGTTAAGCCCACGTTTACGTAGTTGCGGTCATAAATGATATGAAATATCATTACATTTGTATGTTTAATATTAAATGCATTAGCCGAGCTTCTATGTCTTATCCTTAACAACACATTCTTACAAAGTGGATCAATTCAGTATTTTGGTAACTTCCGGTTTTCGCCTCAAAACATTCGTTACCTTCTCTTAATTTACTGAAAAATCATTGCCACCTGACATTAAAACTGAAGATTCAACCCCGCGTAAGATCTCATAGTGGAAACTTCTATCAATAAGTAAAGAAAAATCACAACAGTTTTAGTAACAGTTTTTTCTTGTGTCGTTTTTACCGAGAGATGCCCATTTAATATAATTACAAGGAGCCTTGATTAGTCTGTGCTTCTTCCAGTCTTGGATCACCCTGGCCTTCCAAAACTACCAAGGAAGAAAACTGTTTTTTTTCTTACTATTAATACTATTATAATTAATTTATGCCATTACTTGATGTTTCAGCATGACATCCACACTGCGTTGTTCCTTCTACCACATGTTCTGTTGCATGCGCTCCTCTGTGGGACGGAAGAGGCCATAAACGAGGTTAGTTTTTTTGACTGACATTGTTACAATTAGTTACGTTCAAATCTAACACATTGCATCAAACGAGTAGGTCTTAATTATTTGTAATTTCGTTTACGTATAGCAACTGGAGAAATTTTCAGTTCAGTCTGGATCGAATGTAAAAGATCCTTATCCTGAAAAAAACGCTCCAATGTGGGTTACCAATGGCTAACATTTTCTGTCTACCGTTTTAGATTCACGCAGAAATAATGGCTGTTCTTTCTCACGCTCAACTTCAAGATGGAGGCGTTACTGCGCCGGCGTCAGGTGTGTTTGTAGATCACTTATTTATATTGTTCTTGTACCTAGCGAAAAATCTATTGATAATCTTGCTGTGTCATTATGTTGAGAATTTTTGCATCGATGTAGGGGAATGTTCTTAAAAATATGCCGCACAGCGTTTTTCTATCAGAATTTTTGATGTAATTTTCAAGCTTTAATCAAAAGTTTCTTAGTACTTTGTTTTTGCACGTGCATCTTATCTATAGCATTTATGAAATTATTCAGTCTTAAAATAGTATTATCTATCATTAAGAGTCACCAAGCCAGACAGAGGCATGAGGACGTCAGAACTGAACTGTGCAAGCATCTCATTTTACCATTTTGAAACAAAAATAGTCACTTAGATGTATCTTTGTATGCTTTTCGTGTAAAAACCATTTGAATATAAAAACTTTTGTTGTAACAATTTGTTTTGTATATTAGAACGACAATCTTGTTTTATAAAATGTCATTGATAAAATAAATCTAAATTTTTCCACCTGTGAGTTTTATCGCATGGCTTTATTATACTACCACCTCGCCAGCCTGGCTGAATCTTTGGCAATTAAACAAATAATTTCATTGCTGCAAGCGAAAAGAGTAGTCTCCCATCCAGAACACAGTGTAATTTTCGGATGTCACTAGCTGCAAATATGGGATACATAGTCAAGTCCATACTGAATAAAGAATCAACTCAGGAATGTCACTATCATTTCGGTACGTATGATACATACGACCAGCGGTTCAAATTCCATAACAATAAAGACAGAAAATAGAACAATAACAAAATAGTGTACTCACAGTGCTAAATTTTATTTAGAAATCTTTTGTTATATACATAGACTTTAACTCTATAAAACGAGCATTGTGATTATTTGATTTTTGGTTACGTATTCTTATCAAATCGAAATGTATACCCCGAACTTGATTCAATTGCTATTGTGTTACCCAAGATCCGAAAACAATTTAAATTTTGAATTTCTTTTTTGTACATGTCATCAATTTTCTATTTTACTATGCAGTTATTTTATTGTGATTTTGTTTATTCTCTATTCCTTTGGTTACTATTTACTTGTGTTTTGTTTCAAAAGATTTTCGGCACATGAGTGCCCAGACGGTATTCTCTGCGTTAGACTACCTTAAGCGCTGGTCACAGACAACATCCCACATACCCAGCGAGAGATCCAAGATGGTTAGCAGTAAAGTGGGAAAATCCAGCACACAGGTGGCTGGTAAGTTTCTTGTCAGTCGGGTAATTAACCTCAATAAAGTACATCCCGACGCTTGCAATGATAAGTTAATAAGTAAATAAGTGCTAAAAACCTTGACTTTTTGATAAGGTAATGCAACAGGAAGATATTTGCTGAAGTAAAGAGAAGTTACTAGAAGTCACTCACGTAGAAATTTTTAGGTGAACTATTTTTCACTCACCTACGACAAGTATTGATTATATACTTTAGTGTCCATTGCGATGGTTGTGATTGCCCATTTCTCCTATCTGTGTCATTTTGGTTAATAGTTACTCGCTATCCATCTTTTCTTTCTCTTAAACTATGCATGATGTTCTAAGGCTATGAGAAATCTTGACTTAATTGGAGATAAATTGAAGAACAATTCGTTTGCAAATTTCTTTGCTAAGAACTCCTTGAAAAGAACACTTGATTTCCTCTGCTTAGTTTGTGTGTGTATTTAGCGTTATATTCTCTTTCATTACATTTGTGAAAACGCTTTTTTTGTAGGTAACTTCGAGTATGTCGCAGTTACAAAATTTCTTGACCGGATTCCTCAGGTTGGTATTTAAGTTTAATTTAAGTTTTTAAAGTTCTTAAGATGATCCTTCAAGACCTTACCTACAAAAACTGTACCGCCGTCTGGTTAGTCTTGTTGGCAAGACGCCAGTCTATCGTGCGGGAGGCTCGGGTTCGATTCCCGGCCTGACCAACAGTCAGGGTCTCAAAATAATTGAGGAGAAAGTGCGGCCTTTGCTCTAACATCTGCAAATGGTTAAACTTTCACGTCTTCACGGATAAGGACGTTAGGACGTAGGGCCTCGGGAATTATATCTGTGTTTATGTGTGTGTTGTAATGTGAAATGTCTCGGTCCACCTTAGAGTGGTAAAGATGGTGTCCCCAATTAGTAGGCCTTTGGCCGGCTAGAACGACCTGACACCTTAATCAAGTCTTTATTATTATTATTATTATTATTATTATTATTATTATTATTGTTGTTGTTGTTATTAATGTTATTCTTATTCTTATTGTTGTTGTTATTGTTATGATTGTTATTGTAATTATATTTGTTATTATTATTATTATTGTTATTGTGGCTACTGCCTGGTAACAGGCAGTAAGCCTCTATGTCGTCGGTCGTGTAATGTGCGTGCGTGCGTGCGTAAGT
>JAOTRI020101322.1:0-14137 GCA_028564885.2 Zoanthus sanctaehelenae
AGAAAGATTGAATTCTTTGACTCAGTACCATATCGTGCGGGCGGTTTAGGCCCTTTTAGGAGTCAAAGGGTTAAAGTATCAAGTTTTTCGTTTCTGTTACCTTGGGAAGAACAGCCGGCATGTTATGGGTGAGTTTCTGCAGACTATCCAAGTCATGTTGAAACGCCTCAAGTTCAGCCGAATCAGCTGGGTAACCTCGCTGCTTGCATTCATCGCCGGTAACTTTCTCCCAGATCTCTGTTCTGGTTTCCAATAGCCAATCACAACACAGCAGCTGCACTAGCTGTCTAAGTCTGCTGGGTCTCTGGTAGGAGGCTAAATTGATGCTGTCTCTCAGGTGAAGACCAGCCTTGTGACTCAATAGCAATGTCTGTTCAACAGCATCCTCTGAATGCAAACCGTTCATCACTTCTCTTCTTGCTTTGAAAGCTCTTAGCAGTGCTTTTGCCAGAGGGTCTCTAAATAAAGGATATGGCAATGATTATCGATTCTTCAGTAGGTGCAATTAAAACATACTAGCATAGCGCAGCACAGGTGATAGAAATTTTAAGAATAAATAAAAAATTTCGTTCTAAAACTTTACTTGCTTTTTATGGCATAAAATGGTCAGATTGGTTGATATATATTTTGTGGGGTCTTCACTTCAGTGCTGTTAATAAATACATGTTTTTGGTAAATCATTCATTACACGTCCAAAGTCCAGTTCAAACGGACCTCTGTGAAAATGCTAGTTCTTGTAAATAATATCTGGTTAACGTTTACCAATAAATTTTGAGCCAGAGCTCAACGTTTGATTTTGAGCTAAACCATAACATTCAACAAGTCGAAAAAGATGACATTTAAACTTACTCTGCAGTCCAGAGGTTTTTGGGCACATGTTCTACAATACTGTAGTACTTCTCTGCAGATTCTTCATCACCACTCAGCCAATGGACAGCTATCATTCCAACAGACACCCACCACTTACTAACATCATCCCCACCACTGAGGTAAGGTACTTGGTCTTTTGATGTATTTGACTGTGAAGGCTGAACAGCAGAAGCACATTGGTTCAACATATGGAGAACGTGAAGAGCATCAACATGGCTTCCTTTGCTTGACTGCTGGCTGTCATTCTCATCACTGTCATTATCAACATGAGTGGCGGGTAACACGATGTTAAACATGGCTTCTCGCAAAAGGCTTCGCCTGAAGCTTTGGTTGATATGAGCTAATGGGTTTGCTTCAATCAGAAGTGGAAAAAAAATTTTAAAATTATTATTCAAGGGAAAAGTCTGAACATATAAGATCTTAAAGTGTCTATGAATCAAAAAATGTGTTTACAATTCTTTACTTAGAGACCAATCAAAAGTATTAAATACAGAAAGTTTCAAGAACTTTGGATAAAACGCCTCTGAGATTTAACTACCAAAATTAAAACTGATGACTGGCTAACTCATTATGCATTTAAGGTATCAAGTTCATCGTTTCTGTGACGTAACTTTGTTTGCAAACTTCAAAAGTGACATGAGAGAAAATAGCAAGTTTTGCACATAAGTTAAAAAATTGAATGACTGGGTAGCAAATTATATCTAAATATTTCTTCTTGGATAACAATTTCAATCAAAGACCTGGAGCAAAAGTAAAACACCAAATGGTTTTCACTTAAGAATTATTGAAAGTTGATTTATGTTTTTCGCTAATCTAAACTTCACACGTGCAATTAAAACGATGTACAAGAAAATCAGAAATAAGCAATTGCGAAAATTGCATATTTCACACGTGCTCGAAACCAAACAGTTTAACGCGGCTCGTAGATACAAAGGGCAACTAAGTTTCATCGGGGCAATCTGTTCTTGAATTTTTATTCCCCTGGGCCCAGTTGTTCAAAAGCCAGTTAGCACTAACCCAGGGATAAATACTTAACCCACGATTTTGTTTCCAATCTTACAATGATAAATTTTAGCTGTAATTTGAGAATTAACAAGACTTTTCCATGATAAATCCAAACAGTCCTCATAAATATTCGTTCACCTTTTCTTAAAGAAGAAATTCCTGTTTGAATTTTTGCTTGAACTAGGGTTAAACTTAACCAGCCTTTGAACAACTGGGCCCTGGTGGCAAGTGGGCAAAAACATTACAACACTGTGCCAGGGCTTGACGTTATGACCTGTGAGGTCACCAATGCGACTTGATTTGGTCTGCTGGCGACTAACTTCTTACCCGAGGTCGCCAGTCTGGCCACTGTGATTTTAAGGGATTACTATGCGCTGGCACACTTTCAAAAACTTTGGCCCCAAGAGATTTTTTTTCTAAAGTTGAGCCCTGCTGTAATAGATTTTCGGTTGTAAAACTCACCTTGGTCACCAATACATGCCCACATGTTGTCTTCACCTTGACATGACCACTTTCCACTAACAAAGAACCTGTAGCCACGAGACTGGAACAGCCATTGGATGGACGGCGGTAACGCTGCTCCATGTTGTGTTTGTGAGTGTCGAGCACGGCTCAGAAAGTATCGCTATGAAAAAAAGAGCTCCAATCATGTTTATATCTAGAAATGTTTACCCATTTCTGCGATACAAATATTGTTGTTTCAAAAGAACCCAACATAAATGCCTTGTCTACATTTTTGGAGAAATGTATGTATGTAAACTTAAGTAAACATGATACTTGAGACCTTTAGATCCGACTACGAGAACGAGTACAAGATTTTGCGAGAGCGCGCTCCAACCAGCAAACTCGTTGTCAGCAGGACGAGATTTCAAGCAAAAGTTGTCCTCTCGACGAGTTTGCTGATTTGAGCGCGAGCGCGCAAAATATCGTACTCCTACTCGTAGTCGGATCTACAAAGGTCTCTTTTTCATAGTCACGATGAAATACTGTATGTAATACCTGGTTTCTGCTTACCAAAATTTTGTATTTGAGTTTGTGTGAATGGGTGGTGTAAATAAATTTGAATGGTGTCTGATTACTTTGATTTTTTGCTGCGTCTTTGTTAACGCTATAGCAAAAGCGTTAAACAAGTGTTTGCCACCGACAATAGGTACAGTATGGTGGCATTTTATAAGGAACTACTGGTGTCACTAAAAACGCACCGCATTGAAATAGGAATGTTGTAAAAAATTCTTACTGCAACTAAATGAAATCCATCAGGAAAGGATAGAATGTAGGCTTGAATAGCGGCAGTGACGTAGATTTCGGACATTACTTCTGTACTAATAAGACTGCCAGCATTCTCAGCCATGTTAACAGCTGACAAAGCCATTGTAAGTGACCTCCACTTACTAACTGATATGTAACCTGGTGAGAAAAGTAAGAAAAAAATGAGTGGCTCTAATGAAATATTTACAATATTGTCATCTTTTCATACATGGGTTTGATTTCTGTCCTTTTGCATTCGGTCCAATAGCTGTTCGCTTTTGTTTGGGACAAATGTGTTGTAAAAAATTGTCGTTCCAGTAAGAGTGAAAACTTTTATTGAATTTAACTTCTATGCAAACCAGTTGATACAAAAATCTCCTACATGTGCTTCGAAGTCTATAAAGAGAACTTGACCAAAGATAACTTAAATGTGACCGTGCACAAGGAAAAATACCAAACGTGTTTTTTTTGCATAATGAAGACCTTCAACAAGCGTTTGTACATTTTCCCACAGCATTCAAATGGATGTAAATCAAATCATATAATATTGCATGCTTCCAATTCATTTACAAGTAAATTTCTCGTTAATGATTTAGTGTCATCTTAGTTCTTGGAGGTATTGATTCAAACCTGTTAGGCTAAGTTGATGCAATTTGTGATAGATGAGAGCTGCATCCCTGGAAGACAATCTGACATAATCTTTGCAATTAGTATTTTCGTTGGCTGCTTTCAAATTCAACCCTCCTGCAAGTGAAGTTAACCAACGTCCAACCCACAGCCTGTGGAGTGCATGACGTACTATATTCCACACCAGGCCACAAGCAACATCCAGTTTGGATGTCGGAAGTGGGCGACCTAAGGCATGCAAACAAATCTCCAAATTTCTTGCAGCAGAAATATTATCTCCCTGCATAAAAAAAATACAAAATCTCAGAACGAAGAAAGTATGTTTGCTCTACTAGTTTAAGTACACAAAGACACTAGAATAATTTTCATGATGCAACTTTTCAAAACAAAACAAACAAATGATACATAACTACCAAAGATTTTTGTGAAAAGTTCTTCTTATGGAAGAAATGAAAACTACAAGTAGCATTCTTAATATAAAGTTAAATCGTTTACGAGCCAAGTGACCAATGAGCCAGTTCTTATCTTTTGAGAGTTAAGCAGATGAGAGTTTTCGAGGTCTAATTCAACCAAAGTTAGCACCCAGCTCATGCTTGCTCTCATTAAAACACACACCACGAAAGGATGGAAAGCTGAATTAGCTAAGGCAAAAATGAAGGTCGTACCAATTTAGAGTTTCAGAAGAGCCAAAATCAATCTAAGGCTCTTGTTGTTGGAAAGAAACAATCTTACAAGGGCATCAGCCACGCCTGCCGCATTTTTAATATAATGTAACATGCAATAAATTAATGTTTTTTAACTTTTAATAAAGAAAAAAAAACCTTTGAAAGATCAATATCAGCTTGGTTCCTATGTCGCCAAAACAATACGGCAGCATCAGTCTGGGGCCTGGTAACTGGTTCACCATACACAAAGATACGCATTAATATTCCAAGGACAACTACAAGATGAACGGTCCACTTCAGTGCTAACACCCCAAGCCACATCATCCAGCTGTCCTTCAAAGGATCCACTGAATCAACTGCATTGAGCGTCCGTGCACCACTGTGCAGTGCATCATAATCAACTCCTGGGGAAAAGATGGAACCTAGAGACAAAGAAATGAAACTGCAATGAACCTAGTGAAGGCAGGAAGTATATTACAAGGCAAATCTCTTGAAGGTGTCTTAAGTTGGGCGAAGGTGGAGGTGTGTATGTACACAGCTATAGTCTTTTCCTTTTCACTCTTTCTTGTTCTTGTCTTGCTTGTATCTCTTGTTGTCACGACGTTTCGGAAATAAAGATAACCAGTTGACTGGCCAGCACAACTCATTCACCAGAAGAAACCGAGACTCCAAAACGTCATGACAACAAGAAAAACAAGCAAGACAAGAAAAAGGAAGAGTGGAATACAAAAGACTATATGTACAGAAAAAGCAAGAGTGGAATACAAGAGACTATAGCTATGAACAGAAAAAGCAAGACTGGAATACAAGAGACTATAGGTATGTACAGAAAAAGGAAGAGTGGAATACAAAAGACCATATGTACAGAAAAGGAAGAGTGGAATACAAAAGACTATAGCTAGGTACAGAAAAAAAAATCATCAACCTCAATTCTGGAAATGTGCTGCGAAGTAATTTTCAGTGTAAATGTACTGTATATGTTGTGGTTTAAAATTTATTTTGGTTCAAATTTTTTTTAAACCAGTTTATTTTTTTAAAACCAGTTTATTCCTCTCATATTACTCTCAGACCAGTAACTACTGATACCTAAAACAATTGGTATTCTAGCAACGGTTTCTTGCGTGGTCAAGTAGGGTGAAGCAAGACTACAGATCCAAACAAATCCAAAAGTCAGTAGTTAAAATCGTGGTATGTTCCAAATTAAAAAAGAAAAAAGAAAATAATGTTGAGGAATAAGATGGTAAGACCAAGAAAAGAAAAAAACGAAAAGAGATAAGTAGAAAGTGGTTGTTGAAGTAAAAAAGAAAAATGTAAATAGAAAATGGTCGATGGGTGGGTGGGGAGTGAGGGAGGTAATAAGAAGAATGTGCCAATCAGTTCTTTGACACTCTCAAATTAAAATAAAAGCCTTTTTTAAGACTGCTCACAAAGCCGTTATACAAAAATTAAACCAGTTTTAAGAAATTTAAACTAATTTGAAAAATTTAAACTAGTCTAAAAAATTAAAAATGGTTTGAAAATTTCAATCTAAAGTGCAAATTCAAACCACAACATATATAACATAATCTATCACGTGCTTGGAGCAAATAGTCTTCACATATTGGCTGCACTAAAGTAATGATCTAACATGTGCTGAATCACGAACTGGATGGTTGTGAAATGAGAAGAGAGAAATTAGATTAAAAGGTATTGTTTACACTATGAACAGCTAGCCAAGTTTGTTGAATGATATGAAGCTGTTAATCAGACTTGTACTAAATACTGTACAAGTGTCAAAATAAATACACCTTTTTGCCTAAAGAAAGCTTAAGATGACAAGTTTCATACAATACACTACTATGCAATAAAAAGTCCCAGTTTTTTTTTAAAACTTCCAAGAACCATACAATATTCTATTCTTACAACAATTACGGTCTGTTATACTTAAAAAGAAAGAAAAATAACCAAAACAGGAACCATTCCTCAACCATTTGAAGAGCACAGGTAAAGCTAAGATAAATCATAACAAATATAACTGCAGCACTTGAAATCTCTTCTGCTACAGTTTTCGTTCATTTTACACCGTTGCCAAGAAAACAGAAAACAACACAACTAAAATTCTTGCTATTTAGCCAATTAGGCAATATTTAAATATTATCTACAAAAATGCTTATTTTCCAAAAACGATAACACTTCTCCAGAAACAATACTGATTTTCCAGGAAAGACACAGATTTGAAAAGATACGGATTTCCCAGGAATAATGTTGATTTTCCAGGAAAATTTTAGATTTTTTAGGAACGATACTGATTTTCTGGGAACGACACTGATTTAACAGGAACAATACTGATTTTCAAGTAATGGTGATGTTGATTTTCTAGAAACAATACTGATTTTCAAGTAATGGTGATGTTGATTTTCTAGAAACAAGACTGATTTTCCAGGAACGATACTGATTTTACAAGAGCAATAATGATATTTCAGGTCTGATTTTTATTTTCTAAGTTTTCAAAACCTGGATTTAAAAATGTACTTTTCAAAGACTTTCCAAAATGTGCACAAATCTTGATATGCAGCCACAAAACACCAACTTGCAGCCTTTGATGACTTGTAGTTGGAAATGATAGCTAGCTTAACTACTGTAGTTATTTTCACTGACAGACCTTTGCAAGGCTACATTCTTTTAATTACAATGATTTAATGCAGACCTAAATTATACAAAATAGTCTCATTAAAACTTTAAAGTATAAAACTTTGCTTTTTATTATTATTTTTTAATTAACCTTTTCAGTCCCAATTGAAATATTAAGTTCTCCCAACTTGGCCCCATACTTTTCATTAAACAAGTTTGAGAGAATTTCACTTTAAATCTTCAGTAGTTTACTTTGTTTGATCAATTCACATTTTCTCATTACCAAATGTCTTGTTTTGTATTAGTTATGCAAGGAGAAGTTGCGTGTTGATAACTGATTGGGAGAGAAAGGGTTAAGGAATAATTCATACGTAGCATGCGTCTACCGCGTTATGGATGCATGCAGGAAGTTGGGAGAGCACAAGAGAAGCTTCTCTAGCTTGTCGAGTGCTCTCCTAACTTCCCAAGCGCATCCATAACACGATAGACACATGCTACGCATGAATTATTCCTTTTTAAATGTTTTCAAGAGTGATCAGTGCTGGAGAAAAATTGCACTATGATTAAGTGAAGATTTCTCCTCAATTATTTCCGATGTTTTTTTAGTTCAACACAACCACATTAATAGTTTGAAAAGACTTTGTTACCGAAGCTTTTTATTACGTTGCAGGCAAAGAAAACGTTTTCAAGTAAAACATTTTAAGTAACTTCACAAATTGAAGAAATAGCAACTTTATGAGTTTATAGAGTTATAAACACACGCTCACGTCTTACAAAAAGCGTGCAAAAAATGTCTATATATGTTCTAATTAATGTTATTGTATAATAAACTGTTTCATCGAGTCTGAAAAGCTTGCAGAAAATAAAAAAAAACACATGTAATGTATCATCCTGTGAGCTTTGACATGTCTGTCAAGCAAAACAAACAATACTGCCTCTCGGCTTTTCACCATCAAATAAAATATCTTAAGCACAAGATTGTGAAAAAGGTAGTTCTATTAACATGCTGTACCTTTGTTGAACTGGGGAAGTACAAAACTGAGTGGACTGAAGAAGAGAAAGGCAAACAAAAAAGTACAGAGCACAATGCGTGTCCTGTCCAGCATTCCACAGGTACTTAATGTTAGACCTTCTATCTTTAGTGGATGTGGTCTTGTTTCTTGATTCATCTCTGGGGAGCTCTCTGGTGAGGATGCCGGTGTAAGGGGGGAAACCATTGGTTTGTCTGACAACTGATCATCTTTGGGCTTTTCCTCAGCAGTACACTGCCGCTGCTTCCTAATAAGACTGTCAATTGTATCTAAACATAGAAACTTAGACATAAATAGCAGATACACACAAAGACTAAAGTAAAACAATAAATAAAGATCCAAGTAAGAAATGGGGAATCACAGCAACAAATGAAATTTTATCTGATTATTCAATTACTTTCAATTGGTAAACCTTATTGGTTGAAAAGGATCTCCACTGTGAGGAAATACTGTATGCAGTGTTCAAAATAGCCGCTGGCTGCCAGCGATGGCCGGCAGATTTCGGACCTTATCGGTGATTTTCGTTTCCACAACACAGTTGTCTTGTAGGTTATTTATGTTTATACCGTTTTGCAAACAGGATATTTTATCTGGCTTCGAAAACAGCCTGCAAAAATTTTGGACCAAACAAAAGCGCTTACAAAATGAAACAAAATTTGAGATCGTTATTTTGAACCCTGGTATGTTTTGTTAATAATCTCCCTAGTTCTTACAGAGATCACGTCAAAAATGTATATGTGACAAAAATTATCATTACCGTCTAATCCAATTTTCTGACATATTTTTGTGATACAATTTAACAAATAAATACAAATGGTTCAACAGGCATATCAAACTATCTAAAGTGCTTAAAATCTGAGCAGACTAGGAGAAAATAATATTAAAAATTAGTGCCAGCAAACATATTTTTCTGAACTTGCCTAGTAAATCCTGTTTTAGCAATATCTTTCTAAAAGCAATAAAACATTGTTTAAGCTATTAAATGTAAATTAAAGATTGAAGTAAAAGTTTATAAGCTGCATTAGTACCTGTATATAATGTGTTATTAAGTTTATTATCAACAAGCAAAAGTTGCAGACAAGTTATACTGTACAGTACATGTACTTGAATATAGTCTGAGTTTCAAGGCACCATAAGCAAGTGTAAACCAGTCAGATTCATGAATGAAAACTCTCACTCATGAGTGTCAAAATAATTATAGATCAAGACTGAGATAAAATACCTACCATTCTGACAAGGATAATTATTTCTTGAATTGAATATTGATGAAAAAGACAAACATACCCCTCTGTTGCTGAGCCACTTTCAAAGCCATGTTTTCTTGCTTCAAGCGAGCATTCTGTACTTGAAGATGTTTTACATAATCAATGGCCTTTTTCAATATCCCAGCTTTGTGCATCTGCAAAGCAAAAATATCAACTTTAATGTTATGTTTGTTCTTTAATGTATAAAATAGGCAGTCGAGGACTGCATGTGACTCATGCGAAACTGGTTTAGTTCTATTTGTAGCTCAAAATGAAGAAAATCATTTACAAAGAAGGACCAGGGAGGAAAACTGGGAGTTGTGTGCAGAAGAGGATAAGTAATTGTAACTATTAAGTTTTTAAAAAAATGGTTTTCAGTGAAAGAGTCATTTTCACAATTTCCTTTTTATTGTCATAAATTACCATGGAATTTTGGCGTATTCTTGTTACGGCGGCAACAATGTTAGAAGAAAACCCTGTTTGAAAATCGTGTGCAAGAAAGGAAACAGTATATACTTTTAAAGAGCAGAAGGTAAAAACTTAAATTATTCTTTTAAAGTATGAATGAAGGTTGTAGCAAAGTTAATCGACTGAAACAAAACATACAACATATTATTACTGAAATATGCTTGACGGTCAAATAGTTTCAATACTTACTTTGCAAATATTAAAGCAAAAGTCGATCATAATTATATTAATTTTTTACGTAAACTTTGAGCAAAGTTTGGGATCTTCCATTCTTACGTACCATTCAAATATTGTACAATTGCCTGACCCGAAAGACCCACAGGGCTTGAACCGCGGGTCTTATCGTTTTAGTATGGACCCGCGACCCTCATTTGACCTTCAGACCCTCGACCCGCGACCCTCGGTTCATGGTATATTCTTTCTACACTGTACTGTAAGTGCCATGACATAGCGACAAAAGGCCCCATAAGGCATTTCATCAAAAAAAATATAAAACAATAACTATAGCCCACATATATTATCTTTAAATCAAGTAAAAATTCAAATAAGCCAATTCCAGCTATTGCATGTATATATTAACAATCTAATTAACAAATACAATGAAATTGCAAGATATTTGAAACTGTATTCTTTTCAATTAATAGATGGTGTTTTGTTGCAGCTCAAGAATTATACATACTTACTGTTTATAAAAGACTATTTTCAGTTTGATGGTAATGAACGCTTTCCCTCTAAAGTAATTATACGTTTAAATAAGCTTTTGATGAACATTCAATAGACTATTGAAACGCTTTGACAGAATGTTCAAAAGTTTTTCTAAAACACAAAGACAATTGAATGGGCTGAACAGAAAGGTAGATAAATCTAATAAAAATGTGCTTGGTGTGCAGATATATAGAAAAAAATAAGAGAAAAATAACATAAACAGCCCTTGGCAGGAATCAAACCCCACATCTTCGGTTTACTAGTCCAACGTGTTAACCATTACACCACAAGGACCATTAATGCTGGTACTGTAACACAGTTGAACAATGTTATGTAGATGGTAACTGTAGGGGTTCCCAGGGCGATATTTTTCTCAACTGGTAAGTTGAGCACCGTAAATTATAGGGGTACGAATACGTGGTATTATATGCAAATAAATCTAATTTAAAAATGTGCTCGGTGTGCAGATACATAAAAATTATATTATATAGAAAAAAATAAGAGAAAAATAACATATATACAATAGCCCTTGGCAGGAAACGAACCTCACATCTTTGGTTTACTAGTCTGAAGTGTTAACCACAACACCACAATTAAGGACCTACCATGCTGGTAATGCAGCCGAACAATGGTATGTAGATGGTAACTGTAGGGGTTCCCAGGGTAATAATTTATATTTTTTCTCTTTATTTGGTAAGATAAACACCACAAATTATAGCTAGGTACGCATTTTATGGAAAGTGCTGAAGCTTTTCAAAACATTCTATGAAGGGTTAATGATTGTTCTTTCTGTTAAAATGGAAAAACGTTCAGGATATGAGTCACATTTACTAACAGATACTAACAGTTATGTAGTTACCTTTGCTTCTGTACCACAGACCAGCTCTTTGAGTTCCAAAATCTTGTCATTTATGCTTGTTCTATACCTCTTTTCAATAGCATTGTGTGCAGAACGTTTCTCTGATTTTGGTTGAATAGGACATTGCTTTGTAATGCGGCTTATTGGGACTTTACTATCCAGCACAATAGGAACAGTGATCACTGATGCACTGCTAGTCTTGTTCTGCCCCAAGCTTGCTTGGATCTGTGGGTTACTCAAATCAAGAGTTGCTAGCATTCCTGAACCTGTCTTTACCAGTTGAGGCTGTAATACCACCTGAACAGGTCAACAAAACACCAACAATTATTATAATTATTATCAGAAATAATTTTTCATGGGGCATATATACTTAATTCTTTATAGGACTTTTCAAAACGTTGTGCGTCACAAAGTTCTGTTGAAAAACTAAACAAGAATAAAAAGTACCACCGAACTTGTAGAGTGTATTTGGCCAGTTTTACAATTTACAATTTTCTTGGAACTAGTAAAGAATAAAGTTTCAGAAATCATTAATTATTAATTTTAAAAGATACTTCATTCTTTTCTTAATTAATTAATATTATACTATGCAAACACACTTACTTAAAACAACAGTGTTAAGAATACTTTTTAGTCAATTGGTTTTGTTGAGCAGTCCATTCTAACTTAAAGGTCAAATGAACCAAAATCTAAAAAAAATTTTATAGAACATTTACGCCAAAAATTTATTTTTGACCCGCTAAAAGAAATCAGGTTTAATTTATGCATGACACATTTCCGTCATTTTCCTATAGATGATAAACTAGAAGTAAATGTGTAAATCACTTCAAAACTAATAATTAAACACAAAGAAATTGTGACTATAAAATAATTATATTCTAATTCAATATTTTTATTAAAAAAGAATAAAAGAATAAAAATGTGAATTTATTTACACACAAACATCTTATTCTGTTTTCTGTCACGACTCGACTGCGATACCATTTGTAATGACAAACAAAAATATTATTTTGTTTCATATATTTTGGTTTACAAATATGTATTTGTAGAAAATTTAAGTTGGAGGCTTAACACTAAATATAACAGTCATTAAATTTCAAAATTCAATTCAAATTTGAATAATGAAATTATGTTTTCTGTACAAATAATTTATATGGCCGCAAACACTAAGTGTATTTTCAAAACTGAAAGGCGGTAAGATTTTTTTTCAGCTTACTTGAAGTACATACAGTAAACACAAAATTGTTCCTTTGCCAAGCTAAATAATTTCAGCATTTTCTTCATTATTTTCAGTAAAAAGAGGAGGAAAATTCATTTAATAATTACTATTTTAAAATAATAAAAAGTGTGTTTATATTCTTGATCATTCTTGCCATAAACAGTTAAAATGGCTGTTTGCTTTCAAGCAATATTAATTTTTCACTCTTTACAAAAATAAAGACAGGAAACATATTTAAAATGCAAAAAATAATTAAAATTCTACTTTGATTTTTAGTTCTATTTGGAGATTTAGCCAACACAAAACTCCATGATTCTCCTCTGAAGTTGACTTTGAACTTAAAACGAACCATTTTCACATTTCCTGCATCAAAAATGATTATCACAAGCTTTCTTTCCGACAATTTGCCAACAATATGCCAACTGCTCCAAGATCATGAATGCTAAATTCTGAGTTTAACTTTACTATAACTCCGCAGTGCATGTAAAATTAATATATTTTACTCAAAAAAGAACATTTAAATTTAGGTTCATTTGACCTTTAACTAAAAAACAAAAAGGTGTCTCAGATTTCTTATAACATGGACCTAAACAAATATTTGCACTAATTTTTGGAGTTTGAAATGTTGGTTTAAGATGCTGTTTGTTGGAAACTGTGAGTACAGTACATAATTGTAAATCAAGAAGATAAAATTAAAAAACAGCATAACCATGGATTGCCTCATAGGAACATGAACATTCAAAAAAAATGATTTGGATAGAAATCACTAACATTAATTTTCAAAAGGTGTGCAGATTGTCACTACAGCTGAAAATTCTAGTTAACCTCTGGAAGAAAAATGCATACACTGCATACTTCCTGAGTAACAATCAAAATGCAGACATACTTGCTGAATTTGCTTCATAACCTGCTGGGTCTGATGTACAGCTTGTGGCTGAGTGGGAGAAATTGGTGAGGATGGAGATGACTGCTGGGGGGAAGAAGGACTTGATGAACCAGGTGATGAAACTGTCATTGATACTGGTGACTGAGGCTGTATTGGCTGAATAGCTGATATTGCAGTCATAGTGGGTGATTGTTGAACTGGTGTATGAGCAACTGAAGCAGTTGTGGCTGTCACAACTGGCTGCACCTGGGGGGTTTGTTCCCCAAGAGTGTTCTGCGACTGTTGTAGCAACATTTTCAGCAAGTATTTGGTTAACATTTGCTGCTGCTCCTGTTGCTGTTGCACTTGTTGTTGTTGCACTTGTTGTTGTTGCACCTGCTGCTGTTGCTGTTGCACTTGTACTTGTGCTGTTTGCTGTTGTGATCCTTGCTGTGTCTGCTGTGCTGCCTGCTGCTGGGGAAGCTGCAGTTTCTGCTTCTGCAACTTGATCAGCTGCTCCTGCAAAAATCAAACACTTCCATCATTTCCAATCTTTTACATGACTACAGGAAAAAAATGGAGATTAATCTGAAGCTTTAAAGGAGAAACATGCTATGCCAGACTTCAGTTAAGATCAGAGAGCTAAGAATGCAACTCCTCTACACGATGGTTTGCCACTGAATAGGTAACAGTAAGTGCTTTACATCCTGACCTACTACGA
>JAOTRI020101333.1:0-24740 GCA_028564885.2 Zoanthus sanctaehelenae
CCTCCGTACATCTGTACTCTGATAAAGTACGCTGCTTCAGCCAATCAGGGCGCGCGAAATATAAAATGTTAATTATATTCATAAATTGATGAGAGGCGCATCGTTGTGCAAGGCTTCATTGTTTCTATTATGTTTTTCTCCGCAATCTGAGTTACTAGAAATAAGAACAGAAGTAAGAACAATTTGAGGCTAAGATCACCAAAAAATTCAAGAACGAGCCTCGGAAAAGACTTACTAATTCTTATTTAAAAAAAGCGTCTATACTGGAAGATTTGAAATAAGATCGAGAACAAACTAGTGGTACCGAACTAAAAGGATATAAAATACGCTTAGAGCTTTCAAGTATTCATATATTTAAACTTTGAAATGACACCCCTACATCGCCTTGTATACCTTTTGCTGACTTTTAGTTGTGTCCTCTAATTAGGTCTATTCGAAAATCGCCAACGAAGGCCGTAAAGGTTTGGGTGGTGTGGACAAAATATATAGAAAAAAACATTATTGCTACAACAACACGAAAAATTAAAAATAAAATGAACCCACCCACCCGAGCTCGAGCGAGGAACAAGTGCATTTCACTGCAATTGTTTTCGCGAAAACTAACTTGTTCGTATACGGGATTGGGTTAGAAAGGCGTGGGGCACACACTTTTTCTGAGCAGCATTCAAGCGGGATATGAATTTTTCTTTCTCTGTGTTAGTGGAGGGGAACGCACCTTTTTGGTTAGGAGGATTAAATCTGGCTGCTCAACTCATACCGTTTAGTACTGTTATTGACTCCCTGTGGTAAGCACAGCCAGTTAATAGAGTACTCAAGTCATGACGTCACAAAACGTTTATTTGTGAAATCAATTATTTTGTCGTAGTATTCTGAAAGATCAAGATGAAAAATGCCTCCATACCAAAATTTAGCATTTTGCCACTCATCAGTGATGAAATATAACTACAGGTATGCTCCAGTGGCTCCATACAAATCCTTATAAAAATAACCTTTTTCATAACTTTATGAACAAAGCTAGTTTTAGAAGGATTTGTATGGAGTCATTGGAGCATATCTGTGGTAATATCTCCCCCACAATTCGCACCAACATTCTAATTTTTTGCAAGGATACATTTTCAGTTTTGACTTCTCTGAGGATTTTAACAAATCCCTTAAGTTCACCAATTTTAATTTTTGTGAAGTCACACTTTACCACTCTATACTGGCTATGCATAGTATTGAGTAGGGTCTCTCGATTAATCGAGTTTCAGTGATCCAGTTTTATTTAAAATACTGAGCTGTGGCGGGGCAGGAACAGGCGGGGTCAAAGCCTGTGGTAAAGGTATTTTTTTATAGAAACTAACGCAGGGAACGCACTTAATATATATCTCAGATTTAAAAATGACTATTTTAATTACTCTGCCCTAGGGGAACAAAAAAATGTTTCTTCGATCCCTTACTGGCTTTTCAACTTTACATAAAACCAATTTTTTTTTAAATATATAAGTTAGAGAAATCAGTCCAAAAAATTACTAAAGATTAATTTGAGAACTGCGTTTTTTTAATCAAATCTTCACCGATTTACCACGAACGTAAAAGCATCAAAATGTATTCGTATATATTTAAAGTGTATATACTTCACCGATTTGTTATTGATTTATTACGTAATCTATTTTAAGAATTTTTTAGAAAGACTTATTAGACCAAAGGCAACAGATTGCTTAAATCAAGCTCTGCATCTCCACCTGTTGAGTCGATCCCACGTACTTGTAAATTTCCATTGATTTTGTACCAGGAATATAGATAAAAAGGAAAAAGGGAATTCTGTTAAACATACACAGTACATAGAATGGCGCATGTTCATTCTAAAGGGATTTCGTTTGTAGATTGTTTTCACTTATGCTTTTTGAAATGATACTAACACAATATATACCTTGCATGTGGTTGCCTGGTGTTACGTGACATATCTTTATCAGTTTGTTTCAGCAGCATGAACATACATGTTTCTTTGGCTGTCTCCGAATTCTCGATTTTTTGGGAAAGGCGCTCTTAAGTAGTTATGCATTCGTTTACATATTACTGTAACTAGAAAACTTTTTTCAAGTGTAATGGGGAAAGTTTTTTAAAACTGACAACTATCAAGTGAATAGGACGAACCGCGAGTGTTTTGGCACTCTTTGAAAACTCGTCAATTTTTGAAAAATTTTATGGCGTCCAGCACTCAAACCGGCCAATTCAATTTTTTCAGATTTTTCAGAAACGCTAAT
This sequence comes from Zoanthus sanctaehelenae, assembly GCA_028564885.2. NCBI lineage: Eukaryota > Metazoa > Cnidaria > Anthozoa > Zoantharia > Zoanthidae > Zoanthus > Zoanthus sanctaehelenae. The sequence continues at coordinate 2,247 of JAOTRI020101333.1, forward strand.
TTTTCGTTAAGTTTTATTCTGATTTCTGATGATAGTTTATCAAAGAGTTTCTCCTGACAAAATATGAAGGATTTCGAAATTTGAGTTTTGTCGCCGAATTCTCGGTTTTTACAGATACCCACTCTTAAAAAATTGCACTGCAAGACTTTACACCGGTAAACATAAGTACGAGTGTATCTGGTTCACAGATAAGTGCCATTGAATTCATATAGATCTCTAAAATGTCTCGTTATTGCTATTAGAAATTAAGCAAACATTGAATGTTTTAAAAGCTTTGATCATAATTGTTCAAGCATGGAATGACAACCTAAAAGTGAACAAATATCCTTGAATAGGGTTCAGTATACCAAATGTCTTGGAGTTCAAATAGATGAAAATTTTATAAGTATGAAAAATACACAGAGTATATACTCAAATAAGTTGTGTGTAACAGTATTTATATTTCTCAAAATTTCATCTGTTTTTGACCCTGACGATAGAATTGCGATCGATAGATGATCTTTAAATTTATTAAGCCTTTTTTAGCTGGGTAAAACAAACCATTGCTGCCGGTTTTCAGTTGCAGGTCTCATTATCAAAGATATGTTAAGCAGAAGTTGCTTCTTACTGCCTGATTTTGGATTTTTTTTTCTCTATTGACAGATATGCAAACCGTGCTAAGAACATCAAGAACAATGCGAAGATCAATGAAGATCCCAAAGATGCAATGTTGAGAGAGTTCCAAAAGGAAATTGAAAAACTAAGGGCCCAATTGCAGGATGGTGAGCTATACTATAAACACCTATATTGAACAATTAGAGTACAAACTCAAAATTTCTGCCTCTTAATATAATGACGATGGCAAAGCCCTAGTCATTCTGTTGATGAGAAATTGAAAACAAATGTTCTAATTGTTTTTGTAGAAATCTCTGAACAAGAAACAAAAGAACAACGATAATTTTTTGATAAACAATTCTTGAGTTTATTCAAACGACGAATGCTGATGATACACCTTGACGATTCTTCGAGGGAGACGGTTAAATTGATACTTCAATTTTTTTTCCTTATTTTGAGATTTTTTGGACCATATTTTCTTATTGGTTTAGTTTTCTCTGGAATTGCTTTTTGAATAAAAAGAGGGAGACGGAAGCAATGTTGCATTAGTTGACTTTGTTTTTATATCAGTTTTTGATTGTTATGTTTTTGTTTATCCTTCATTGTAGCTGGAGAGGAGTCTGCAGAGGAAACTGGATCGGAAGAAGAAGAAGTGGAGGAAAAGGGTGTAATGGTCAAGAGGAAAGTTCACAAACACAAAAAAAGTAATTTTATTTTTTGTTTGTGGAATGTTACTGGTTTAAGGTGGCATATTTTTGAGAAGTCATGTCTAGATTTCTTAGGACCATGTTACCAAAGGTGTATTGTGCTGATCCAGTGTTAGATATGTTTCCATCTTTTTGTTTCTGACCTTACTGAGACAATAGATAACCTCTGAATACATTAGCTCATTTTCCAAACTGTGCTTAGAAGTTTGTTACAGTTTCCAAAACTGCTTTGAACCATTCATAATTATGATATAATAGAATTACTAAACTACAGAATCAAAAGCAAAATACTAACCGAAAGCTATTGTAAAAGCTAAGGTTGTTTGTAAGGAAGAGATGTATGTACATTTTGATCTCAATAGGAAAACAAATGAATTACAGAGAAATAGCGCATTCACTTAGAATGTCCCAAGGTGGTCCGCAGCTTCTTAATAGGTTGTATTAGTAAAAGAAAGTTGAAAGTCCTAAGTCTAGAAAATATTTTCGTATGTTGTGATTTTAATACGAGAACATAAATTTAGACTTTCGTTAATGGTTTTACATCACCTCTGCCCCTTCCTTTTTCAGGTAAACATGCTATACCACCTGAAAAGGTTGCTGAGATGAAATTGATGATTGAAGCCGAAAAGAATGCGCTAAAGCAGAAGACTGACATGGCTGAAGAGGAGCGAGATAAAGCGGCTCAAGAATTAGAAAAGAGGGAAAAAGAAGTAAAAGAAGCTGAGTGAGTTGATATGATCTCAGTTTAACCCTTTTAGTCCCAGTTTAATTATTAAGTTCTCCCAACTTGTTCCCATCCTTTTCATTAAGCATGTTTGAGAGGATTTCACTTTTAATCTTCATTAGTTTTCCATGTTTGATCTGTTCTCGTTTTCTCATTACCTAATGCCTTATTTTGTTTGCGGACATAGTTGGCGCAGTTGGTAAGATCTCTGCTTTCCAACCACGAGGTCCCGAATTCAATCCGGGCACTTTGCCGAGATTTGAATCTTTGTGTGGCCTTTTTTTCTGCCTAAGCCAACTCCGTTTTCCATCCTCCTGGGGTAGGTAAATGAGTACCAGCGTCTGCTGCGAGCTAACCTGCGATGGATTAGTGTCCCGTTCAGGGGGGAGTCAAAGACTCTCATCCGCTTAACACTACAGAAACCAGAGATAAGCGCCGGCTCCATGGGCCACTGGGCTCGAAAGGATTTAGTTTTTTTTCATTAGATTGGTTAGCTCTCTATCCTTGCCATTAGTTTGTATCAGTTTGGTACTTAGCCAGTCGAGCTTAAACAGCTGTCCATCTACATTTGTGCTTTACCGCACTCTTCATTGTAACTTACGTTGGCGATAACTGTTCTCACAGGGGTGATGGTTTTGTCGCCATATTTACGCAGCTTGACCTTTGTGGGTGGGTTGTAGCTTAAAGTGTTTAGATGAAGAAGATATGCAGACAGGGATAACTTTGTTATTTTATTTCTCCTGCAGTTTTTCTTCGTTAAAACAATGTGTGGTTTTTGCCTTTAGTGTAGGAGTGCTTCGCGGATGGGGTTGCACATGCTCGAAACGTGCCCACATTTGTTACCCGAATGGCAGATGGCATTGTACACATCGCAGGACTTGCGTGCGTATTCAGGTTTCTGCAGCTGAGACACTTTTGTGTGTCAGCTTGTAAGCCGTTGTTTGCTGCCCTGAAATGAAGGGGTCTGTTTGGTGGTCACTGAGGAATTTGGTCAATCTTGCTTGCATTTTTTATGCCTTGTTGCATGTTTAGTGCTTTGTCTATGGTCAAGTAGCTTTCACATAATAACTACTTTTGTATTAATTCATTTGCTAAAGTACGGACAAAACTGTCCCGAAGAGATTGGGGAAGAAAACATCTAAAATTAAAATGTTTTTAGTGCTGCTGAGAATGTGTTAAAACTTTTACTGGGGGCCTGGCATTTCTTGTCAAATCTAAATCTATTTCAACAATTCGATCGTATGATATATCCAGACTTGTCAACTTTTGAGAATAAAAATGCGATACAGATAGTGTGAACATTTTTGAAAATTACATTCTTTAGAATGCGGGCTAAAAACGAACTTTTCACAGCTTTGTTCAAGCATCTTGAACAACCATCTTGTACGCCATTTTTGCCATACTTGTCCGCCAAATGACTGATGCAAGCATGTTCAATGTCACAGTGAATGTGTGTACTGAGATGATAACAGATTTTTTTGGATATTTTATAATAGAGAATTTGGAAAAGATTTGACTTTTTTGAAAAATGCGTGAAAATGATCAATAAAAGTTTAGGCATGCGTGATGCGTGATTTAGAAAAAAATGAGTGAAAAACAAACAAATTGCGTGAAGGTTAGAAGGCTTGTATGTACGTCTTTAGGTTTCTTGATGATGTACTTAAGCTCTCGAAGTAAATTATATGTTATCGCGCCTCCCTCTTTTTTCTTTCTTCATATCGTTCACAATAATAAACTTCTAACCGTTCGATATATGATCTGAACGTCTCGGCAGTTTCGTCAAATGGTTGTATACAACCAATAGTTTCTGTCAGTCGCCATGTTCAATGACGCAGATGCAAAATAAATGTAGGATATTGTTTTTTGTATTTGTTAAAACTTGTCCATTCTATGTGACTTATCTGTTATCCTTGTCGCCAGTTGTTGTGTTTGTATTCTGAGAATGTTGATAGCAGATGGAGTTCAACGATTGAATTAGTCATCGTGGTGGTTGATTTAAGCCACAGCGCCTGTGCGTAAGGAGCACAGGTGCCCCAGCGGCATATAACATAAGTTAGCATTTAAAATGCGAAATGTTTCTGTCATCGAATTATATTATTGTTCAAATGAAAGCCATATGCACGTGTATGTGCGCAGTATAACTCTCAATAAAAAAGCAAAAAATACTTATTTGATGACGTGACGATTACGTCAAAGCTAATTAGCTTACAAAAACACGATTTTAAAACATTAAGTCATATCATGGTTAATAATTCGTACCTCAATTAGGAAGCTTTTTATGGTGGGGGGAAGGGTGGGGGGGTTGTTTGTGCCCCTCCCCCGGGTTGAGAAAGCTCAAAAAAGCCCGGGCTAGATATATAGGGTAAACGGTCAGGCTTCTGAAGATGTTTGTTGTAACAAAGAAACGTCAAGTTGAATAAGACTTGAATTAAAATAGGAATATAACGAATACGAAAAATACTTTTTAGTAACAAAAATTATGTAACAGATTTCTAATTACTGGGTGATAAAAACAAAGCCGGTTATATTATAGCTATAAACTCTTTGTCTTTTGGCCATCGTAGTTTAACTAAGAATAAAATTATACACAGCAGTTATAGAAATTTTAAAAACATGCATTTCAAACTTTACGTTTCGTATGCTTGTCAACATACATTTTCAAAAGTAAAACCATTACATGTATAAATTTTGAAAAGCTATTTATACTAGGATCTGGAAACCGCTGTGTGCATTTTATTTTTAGTTTTATTATGGCTTTCTTTTGGAATTCAGTGTTAATATCAATGTCAGTTTATATGTATCTGTATTGGTAATAATATGAATAAAGATTGATTGATTGATGTCATTAAAACGACTGAACTTACTATCAAAATTGCTTTGTTTTTTTACAGATAATCTCTAAAATACACAATAAAGAGAATAAAATAAATGTCTTTTGCTAACCTTGTGTAAATTGTGTTGTATCTATTCATCTCGATGGGTTTTGGGACAATCTTCATCCGGCTCGCGTTAGTACACCTTATAAAATACAAGGCTACTTCTGAACTGAGTCTGACACATTTTACTAACCTCTCTGTACATTAGAAAACTGATTTTGGCTCTCTTCATATGAGCGGGACAAATACAAGGGTCCAAATTAGCATAAGAAATAAAAATTCAGCCAATCAACGAACTCGACAGGTTCCACATGTAAAAATCGAAACCGTTGGAAAATTTAAAACTTGTCTGGGGTATATTATATTTGAATGGTCATGTCAGTGTTCAATTTTCAATGTTCTCAGTATCCTCGGAGTATTTTACGCTATGAGCAACTACACAGCACCACTTGAAATTGTTTTATAAACCTGCAGTTCCAAAATAGATGGTATGAGTTACTGCTTAATACGTTTTGCCAAAATACAACACTATTATGATAAAATATGAAGCAATATTAACCTGGTGCCGAAGCGTTAAAAAAATCAAAGTGCATGCGTTTTATGAATTCCCGATAGGTAAAATGAAGAAAAAATAAGATATTACAGCAGGCCAAACAACTGAAAGTCTGCCGTTTGTTAAAAATTAGCATTCAGAAATGTTCAACCAAACATACAATTTTTGTAGTTTTGGAGCAGGTTTTTGTACCTTTGGTATTATTTTTCAAAGCCAGTTATTTTCTTGCAAAACTTTTTCAAATGCAAAAAAACTAGAAGACATTGTCTTTTTTTAGACTACCCCGTCATCCCGAAAAAATAATGAACCCTCCGTAAGAAAAAAAACAAGACACTCTAGAAGCGTTCATGAAACTACTTTTGAGCTGTGTTCGCTGATAAATTTACTGTTAGAGAAAACTAACTAGCGTTAAACTAGTTTGAGAACACTTACTGACGTTTCCGGAAGTTAGTCCTCCGTCGGAGTCCTTTTACTCCGACGAAGGACTAACGTACGAAACGTCAGTAAATATTCTTTCTTTTATACGGTGTATAATCTACATATTTATTAATAAATTTACGGTTAGTTCGCTTGTAAGATTTTTGTTTAATCGTTATGAACAAAAATTTTACGCGCTCACCAACTGTGAAATAACCTAGATATTCAATACGTAGAAAATGTACAGGTTGTTTTTAACTGCATTTTATAAAGCGAAATTCAATTTGAAACCATCTTGATGAGCAAAGAGCCTAAGCACGAGGAAAAAGAGAGAATGAGCGCGCTCTCTGGTATATATTCGAGATGTATTGACAATTTTCGTCAAAGAAAATGTTTTGATAAAATAGTTTGACATTACTTGAATAAAACGAAGCTGAGACAGTATGACTAAAATTTGTAGGAACTGAGCTGTGAAATAAAATGATTACAAATTCTGGGTCAAGTTGATCAAAAGCAAAGCAGTTCCAATCCGGGGCTATTTTTATTACCTTACGATGTTTGTGGTAATGAAAACTGTTTGAACATTTCCTAAGCAGAAACGTAAAACTTCCCTTCTTAAAATATCTCTGCTGCTTCTTCCCTTGAACTTTAATTTGAATGTTAAAGTTAACTAGCTGCTTTCAAACGTACAGGGCCAAACTTGCAAGGTTATTTATTTATTCTGATCGACTAATAGAAATACACCTTTTGAAAACAACATAAATTGCTGTACCGTTAGCATAAATATTCTAATTGTTATAAAATTTTAAAATGCAATGAGTGTCTACCAATCCACTAACAAAAAACATGATAAAACCTGAAGACAATTTAAACAGTTTATGAATTAATTTTATTTTCAAGTGTGTTCCGGCAAATTTCAATCATGGCCGTAAGTAGAAAAGGAGGTAAAAAAAAAGTCAAATCGAATCCTTAGCTTCAGGCTGTGAGGCTAAACACGAAGAAAATCAAAATGTGTTTGTTTATTAATACTACCGGTTTTTATAAACAAATAGAGGTAAGGTTGTAAATTGCCATCGACCATCGAATCGAGAGGAACTGTTGCAATAACGGAGCTTTTAAAAGACAAAATCGAAAATTTTTAAACAGCTCAGAAATATTGAGTGACAAATTTAAGCAAAAGAAGATATTTACTTATCGCACGAGTTTGAGAAAGGGTTTTTCTTAAAATTAGCATTTTAGGAACATGCAATGAGTGACAGAACAAAGAAAGCAACTGGAATAGTTTTAAAAGTTTGCTTCGATTCTAACAAGGTATGAACGAAAGAATTGCAAAGAACTAATAATAACTAAACATTAATTGTTGTTGTCATGCATTCGAATAAAAAATTAACGTTTTCCTCCTTGTGGGTCTTGTTCGCTTTCGTTGCGCTGAACCTATCAAGTTTTGGTATAAAGCAAAAAATAAAAATGAAGATCAGATGAAATACGTTTCTATTTCAATTAATGACACACTCTAAATCTGTAAAAAACATTTACAGGTTTTCGCTGGAAAAAGTATAAAATTGAAAGAGTTTGCAAATACTATGGATAGAAACGTAAAAATTTCAGATTGAAAAGATAGAATAGCAAAATTACTCAGAGCTTTCATAGCTAAAGAATATATTTACATATGTTTTAGATCCTTAAAACATAATTTTATTATTTTTACGCTCTTTATAAGATTTTGAGCTGACTTTTACAGATTTAAAATTTACATCAATGTTTACCTCATGAATATTCTAAACTTTTTCGCAAAATCCAGCGTTAATGCAATCGTTACTTGGAAAAGTTAAGTCAGGTCGAAAAAGACAAAAACACACGGGAGGTAAGCTCAAGTCACGAACATTTAGTAAACAGGGCGAAAAAGCGATTTTACCCGACGCGCGTACAACAAAAACTGGAGAAAAAACACTGAAAATAATTTTTCCTAAATAGCTAATTACGTATGCATGAATAACAAAAGATTTGCCAAACTTAAAATCGTAACACAGGTGTGCTACTAAAACGAGTGTTAGGCATATGGTGATCTCTTGAGCTGCAAATTATTAGCGTAAACGTAATTAAGAGAAGGAAAAAAATTTCTTTTCCGTTTATTTACAACAGAATCACTGCCACATTTGCATAAATACTTTTTGGTCCATTTTTTGCTTTACTTTCTTTCGTATCGTATATTCACAACAAATACCTACGTTTTGTATGATATTTAAACCCCGTACTCTTAAGGAATAAAATTCGGGGAAATAATACTTTAGGAATGATTTCTTGTGTTTCTCGATGCCACCTGTAAGACTCCATTACAAAGATAGTTATAAAGAGGGGCACATTTGGTGGGTCAGTAAACTTTACAATCTCGCAGGTAATTCATTGGAGTTTTGAAAACGTGCACACTTTGTCTTTTGTAAATAAATAGCGCAAATCAGTTTTAATTCCCTTAGTTCACGACACGTTTTCATTGTCAAATGCCCTAAGAGCTTGCATCCGAGTGAATGGGGCTTGTCTCTGAACAGGTTTACAGCATTGTATACCAACACCTCGACTGACGCGTGATGCGAAGTCATAGAGAACACACATTCTGAGCAGTGTCACAAATTTTTGATTTCAAAGTCATTGAATTGACTATTGTTAACTACACATATGGGAAAGTATGAATGGTTATCAAAGGCTTAATAGATGCACACTTTTGCATTAATGACGCCCTCGTGTCTTATCATGTCCGCGTGAATCAGAACGACCATATTCCACGCTGCAATCCATAGTCTCCAATGGTCGAGAGAAATAGGTTAATATGTCGCTCATCTCAGCTCTTTGGGAATTTGTTTCACTTGTTCTTTAAGAGTTTAGTTAAATCACGAATAGCTAAAGAAACGAAGAGAATTTTTGAATTGAAGTATTTTTCCGATCATGTACTCCTATTAGCACGAGGAAAGCTTGCGGAACCTTTGTGTTTAGAGTTTATTAAAGGAAAAGGAAGCAAGCCTCATGGAAATTTAACAAAGGTGTAAAAACAATTGTCCAGGTGCTAACAATTAAACTCGTTCAGTCTTAATCGTATCTGTCTTAAAAAGAGGAATATGTAATAGAACAGAGACGTGCTAGCCTTAGCAACATAGCTCGCAAGGGAAAAATCACGTGTTGTGTTAAAACACTGACCCTGTGCACAGGGGTGGGGTACTTAAAATACACGCAAAATTAACCGAGTATGCAACCCTTGATTGCAATAGAGGATGTGAAGCTTGCACGTAAAACCGATACTCAACCATGGATTCTATCCTTTTTTAAAATTTTGTCAGGAAAATCAGTTGAAGAATGTTACAAAGGAGCAAAACATTTACACTAGATTGTTCATTATTTCTGTAATAAGCTTAGAAATTTGTTTGCTGTTTGCCCATCTGCTATTGTCTAGAAGCTTAAGAAAAATAGTCAGGAGTTAACCAGTATCAAGGAAAACGTTTTGTATCCCGTTTTTGGAAGAATTTTGAATATTAATACTCCTTTTAAAATACATAACTTTTACTTTTGAAGTTTGTTAGGAGAGATGATAAAATATCACTAATTTGTACTCTAGTGTATCTTGCTAAGCTTTTTTTAACAACCAAACGAAAGTCAAAGAAGTTGTTAAGAACTACATTTTAACTTTTCAAGGATGGGTGTGTCTCTAAACAAAGGAATAGGGGGCAAGTCGTTAATGCATAGCTGATTTGGAGGAATATGGCTATAACAGTTTTCTTTGAATTGTCTTTTGTTCTCACAAGAATGTTTGACCTATAACACAAAGCAGAACGTAAAAATGTAACAAAGCCTTATGCGAGCTTACATGCTGACTTGAATATCTCTTGTTTATTGCTTGACAATTTGTAGCTTAAAGACACGAACTTGAACACGCAACTTTTGAATTCTGACCCTTTGTCATGGAGAAATCTTTGCCGTACAACTATATTTGAAAACCAAATTAAGTATATATACGGGAGGAACTTAGCTTGTCTGATTCTTAATTCTTAATTTTCTATTTTAAAAAAGTAGCAGCAAACTATTTTGGAATTAGAAATTATTTTTAAAATGTTTATTGTAAAGCCGGAGGAAATTATTGGGAGGTTGCCTCTCACTTTTTATTGAACCACAGTACAAGAAAATGCTTGTAGCAGAAAACCTTTCCTCAGATGTTCAGTGGATAAGTCTTAAGTGCAAAATCAATTGAGTAGCTATTTATTGTAATTGGGGCGTGTAATTCTCCATTCATTTCACGCTGTGTTGTGATCTCTATTTGAGAGATCAAAAGTCGTGATAAGCCAATTAATGTGTTGTCAAAACAACGCTTTGTTCTGATTGGCTGTTGAAGCAGGTGGAGGCTTATTAAATCGCGCTCAAAAGGCCATTTTACTCAGTTTTCGAAGTAAATCACTGGACACTGTATCATTTGCGAGTTGAACTTCGACAAACTTTAAATCCTTGTCAATCTTGAGAGCTCGGGCTGGTCACCAAGTCTTTTTTTGAAAGGACGATTCAGGAGTTGAAAGAAAAAATCCGTTGCAGGTGGCAGAAAAAAGTGCTGAAATCATGGAGTATCAAGATTTTGCCTTTTCAATGCCGACATGCTACCAGCTCGGAATTCCCAACGAGAATCAGCCAATGGCACCTCCGTACACTTCTTTCCACCATTATCCTCCACAGATGGCGATGCCTATTCCGCACCCTCTTTACGACTACAATCTCGAACCTGCTTTCATAAGAAAAAGAAACGAACGGGAAAGAATCCGAGTTCGTCACGTGAATGAGGGATATGCTCGACTACGGGAACATCTCCCTGACGAACCGACAGAAAAACGCATGTCCAAGGTTGAAACTTTGAGAGCGGCGATTCGCTACATTAAACAACTTGAAAGCATGTTAAACCTTAAAGCAGACTCAAACGGCAACAAGGAAACAGAAAAGCACGACAAAACTCAAGTATCTGAAGAGGGAAGCACATTGGAGAGTTGAACAGGAAAGACAACAAAAATGATCTTTTTGTTTCTCTGGCTTTCAGAAGTAGCGACTGAAACTGTGGAAAGAAACTTTGCTAATGACAAAAAAAGCTCCCTTACAAGGTTAAAGAGACTTAGAACACTGAGAGATTGCAAGGTAATTTCTTTTTGTCTAAATTGGGAAATAATTACCTTCGAAAGAGAAATACATACAAAAATTGAAAAAAGATTGTAAATGTTTCAAAACAGAAGTTATACCTAGGTATAAAAATATGGCTAGATTGCTATTATAGATGCGTTAAATGTCACCTAGCATAGGGATTTTTTAATACAGCAGAGTTTTTTACTCTTAACACGTAACCAATAGCAATAATATATTCATGAAACTACACAGTTGACTAAATTTAAGTTCATTTAGCAAAGAAGCCATTAGCTTAAAACATCAAATTGTTGGCTTAAGAAGACAGCCCCAATTATCCAAGTCTTGAGTTGTTTTCGATGATTTTTTATTCAATGTTGAAGTTAGATTTGTATAAAATTGTTGTGTTGACCAAAGAAGAAAAGACCATTGGATAAAAAAGATAAAAAAGTTATGCTACTAACGGAAGCATGAATAATTTGCATTTCTCTTTTTCAAACAGTTTAACAAACGCCAATAAATGATTTTTTTTTTCAATTACAGTAGTTCCTTTGTATTGTGTTCTGCGACGCTGGAAGGCCATGCAAAGAAAAAATTTTCTTTTAAAACCACTGAAGAGGCCAATTAAAATATAATTTGAGTAAGCGCTGATGAATTTGTGCGCATGTCTGAAGTCTATTGCGAGGGGTTGGTTTCTCCGACCGACGCAGCTGAACCAATATTAAAAGCAACTCAAAGAGGATTCGCTCAGGGGCAGTAAAACACAGTACAAAAAGATATTGTTCGTCTTCAAACTTTAGCTGCCAAGGATGATAGATTAAATAAAGTTTTCGCCAAAATGATTTTAAGAACATAATTTTAAAGATTTAGCAACAAAATTCTGCAAGTGCCTCATTACGCGACCAAAATAAATAAAAAAGCATAAATTATTTTAAATTTCCGTATCAAATTAAGCGTCCATATGTTGATACATTAACTCGTCTTTTTTCTAGAAATGTGGAATAAATGGCCTTTAAATAAAACGACCACTGAAGCTCTTCGTCCTCTTGTATTATAGAAATATTTTCATGTCCTTTGGCCTTTAAAAAGTTCAGTGCTCGATGGTACAAAGTTTTGAAAAATGGTTACCACAAAGTTGTGAATATATATCATGGCGACTCTGTTTCATTCCTTTTAATCGATACTGCATTTTGAATAAAAGCCCACTAAAGAAAATTTTGTCCTGAAACATGTAAATCAATTTGTTTAAGATTGACAACATCAACACTTTTCTAATGTTCTGTTTCTCATGAGAAAAAGTTTTTGAAAATGTAACCATTATTGCTGGAGATATATACACTCAAAATCAAACGAAACTATTATGCTTGTAAATGTGGCCACAGAGTTAGCAAATTTAGTTAAAACGATGTAATAATTTAACCACATACTAGTTTTAAATGGTGAAAATACTTTGATAACAAAGTCTATGAGCAGATTTTATCCAGCATCTTGAACGCCATTTTTTTGTCGTAATTAATCGCGAAGATTTCCTCGTTTTTCCCTCTCACATAAGTACGTAAGTTTTAGAGATCACGTTTCAGTTATTGGTTTTTAAACGAACAGCAATCATAATTTTTAAGGCCATGTTACAATCGCCACTAACTAAAATGTTGAAATTTAATTTACTTTTCCGGTGGTGTCAAAAAGCAAACATTTAAAGGAGCAGGAAAAATGTAACTACTCAATTTTGTTCCGCTTGAAGGCTCTTATCTCAAATATGGTCAAAGTAGAAAGAAAAATGATACAATAAGAGGCGGATAAAAGTAGAGTAACGACCAAATATTTATCTCTTCATTACCAAAATGTTGAAGGTTTCCTTAATGCTGGTCTTTTTGTCGAAGGAACTCATGTTAATTGTGCACTAAAATTTTTGATTTTGAGATTCTCGACAAAGAAAAAAAGGTTGTTTTGAAAGGGAAATTAAACCTCGACCATTCTGACATAAATCATTCTTTTGTTAAAAACCAATAACTTTATACTCAAAAGCCTGATGCGTAATATTTTTTATAAATTTACAAAACGAAAACAAAACAACGGACGATTTTATTAAAGACTTTAGAATAGGCAGCGCTTTTGAAAGACCTTTGCCTTTCGGCAGTGCAAAACTATATATATAATGTAACAAGATTCATTTTAATATTTCAATTAAAGACATCAATGAAGAGAATATTGCCGTTAATCCTTCGAAATTTTCCACGTGGACTCCTCGCTTTCGCTAATAAACATTTTTCCAAATAACTTAGAAATGGACAGGGAAGCCGAAAAAAGCCACTGATTAAAAAAAAAAAAAAAAAAAAAAATCACGACGATTTCGTGTGATTGTGTTCGTAACCATCAAGTACATATCTAAGTCCAAACAAACAAGTTTGTCGAGCGGAAACAAAGGGAAAAAAACGTTAATGGTTTGATTCGGGTACAATGAAGTTTGTCAAATGTCATAACAACCAACGTGGTTTAAAATCGTTTTTTTTTAAAATTGTAAATTGTAAATTCAAACACTAGAAGATTTTGCTGAGCTCGTAAATGAAGATTGCACAATTTTTGCTTTTGCTTTTAATAGTTATATCAAAAACTTATGCGCGACTGTTGTATTGTTTGCCAACTAATTTGACTCACAAACTACGGAATTGCAGTTGTTTATTCATTGCTATTCATCCAACGGGTAGGTTTGTGAACTGATTTCGAGTAATCATTGTTGCATTTATAAAACTATTACTTGAGTTCTGCTTCACAATTTTTTCGAAGCGTTACTTTCGTTTTATAACTCTTCCAGTCAATGAAACTGGGCTTGAATCACTATTTCTTCAACAATTAACTAAAGCCGCTTAGTAATAATATCGCTGCGCTTCACACAAAAGTGGCATTAAAACCAAAACAAGAAAGTTTTACATTGCTTGAGACAGCTATATTTCTGCCGATGAAAGAGTAACTCAGGTAGTTTTGAACACAGCAAAGTTGCGGAACTGACTAGATGATATAAACCGGCGAGAATACGCGAGCATTAGATTAGTAACCGTTTTCGATTTTTATAAGGTCATTCAAACCTTATGGATGAATTCGGAAGAAACATATACAAGCATAACTATAATGTTGCTGAAAAAAAAATCAAAACAGTCACTGTTCATCAGCAGGATGCCCAAATTATGTGCAATTCTACAACACCTTTGAAATATATGCACGCTTTTTATATAAAAAGAAGTTTATAAGAACAACGAGGCTCAAATTGGCCGAAAATCACGAACAATCTCAGACTGAGGCTCCGAGTATCTGAAAATGTTTTGCGTAGAGACTTCACTCATAAATTAACTTAGTAACACAATATAAACATCAAAGAAGCCTCACGCGGTGTTTCACATCTATTCTAAAATGCGAGGCCGGCGCATCGTTTTGCAATGCCTTGTTTCAAAAATGCTTTTTCTTCCATTCGAGCTGCTAGAAATAGGAACAGAATTAAGAACAACTTGAGGCTGAAATCACCAAAAATTAAGAACAATGACTCTCGGAAAAATTTATTGGTCCAGTATAGAAAAAGCGTGCATTGCACCCGATCTGACACAGCAGAGTTGTTCTGAATATAACTATTTTTCTTTTGCTTGAAATGAATTTAGCCGACAAGCACTATATCGTAAATGGTGTTTAACTTTTTGTATTTGCAATACCAGTAGTACAGTGGTAATGCTCTCAGACGTACTTTGAAAGATACCTTATTGGAAAAATAAAGACTATTTGAACTCTGACTTTCGAAAGATAGATTTACTACTAGGTCAAGGCAAATGAACTCATATATATCTGATAACAATCCAACTAAAATTATAACAACAAAATAATACACTATTGATCCAGACCAATGAAAGGGTTCATGCCCTTTGGTTCGCCAACAAAGAAGAATTGGGTTGTACGAATAAATTAAGAACCAATGACGTATACAAGCTTATTTTTATAAGAACCAGTAATTAATGTTTCCGAGGCTTATTGTTCTTAATTGTTTGATGGTTTCAGCCTGAACTTGTTCTTTATTCTGTTCTTACTTCTTGCAGCTCAAATAGAAGAAGAAACATAATAGAAACAATTAACGCATTGCAAGATGAAGCGCATTTTACAATACAAATGAGAACTACCGCGAGACTTTTTGTGTTTTTGTATATTGTTAAATTTGTTTTAGTTACATCTTTACATAAAATAGTTTTGGAGCCTCAGCCTGAGATGAGATTGTTCTTAAGTTTTCATAAAGTTTTTTCTTATGATAAATTAAAGATATCCTGTGGTAAGCTCGTGGAGTAAGTAATTAGGCCTGTTCCAGACGCTGTACTTCACCTGAGCAGAATGGAACTGGCTGAATTAATCACATTTGAAGCCCGGCGTCGGAATCAATTGGGAACGTCTGAATGCATTGCGATCGGCCATGCCGTTCTTCACGAGTTAAACTCAGCCGGGAATAACGCCTGCGGACCGCCTTCGATTCAAACGCTGAGATTCACATGAGCCAAATGAAATGCATAAGTTATATTTGCTAGCAGCATCCGCCGTATTATTTTAAAATTTGTTTATAGCCTTATAGGTCCCTCGCAATACCGATTGATTTCCCAATTAAATTAGTTCGGCTGAATTAGTCCCGACGTTTGAATGAATTAAGCCGAGCTAAACAATTTAGGTCGACGCAAAGTTTTAATTCGACTCATTTAATGTGAGATAGGGCGTCTGAAATGAGCCTAAGATACTGTGTAAGGGAGCTGTTGTACCGAACACCGAAATATCATGTGAAATATATTGAGCATCTTTCATTGGTAGCCGAATAAGAATATTCTTAACGACCATTTAACGAATGCATGAATGCGCCCTCCGAGCTTGAGACGATCGGAAATCGATTATAAATTTTCTATTGCTTACGCTTGACATCCTGATTCCCGAACTATCCCGATAGCACTCTACGACCTAAAAATAAGTGTGTAGTGATTATGTTGTATTCAAAACTGCCGACCATATACCTTGGCTTACAAATGCGCAAAAGTTATAAAATGCGTCACAAAAAGATAGAATGCATTATTTTCTCAAATAGGTTACTTCGACGGTACTACACGGCTTCTTTTTATAAGAACAAGGAGGATCGGATTGGCTAAAATTGAGGGACAATTTAAGATCAATCTCATCTTGAAGCTGAAATATAACTGAAAAGGTTTCTGGTTGAACTTTAACAAAAAATTGTAACTTGCATTCACAATGAGGATCTCCGATCCGCAAAACATAAACGATCAGGATTTGTTTTTGTTATCTTGGCTTTTTCTGTTGGTTTCTCGTCATTTCAAACCGATTACAGAAATAAGAAAGAACAAAATAAGAACAAATTGAGGCGGAAGCAACCAAAAAATCAAGAACAATGAGCCATGGCAAAATTTACTGGTTCTTATAAAAAATAGCGTGGGGAGCTAACGGATTCGACATTTAAAAACTGACCTGTTGGAACTAAAATTTGTTACAACATGACAAATACGCTTTTCTTTATGTGAACTAGTAAATTTTTCCGAGGAGCTGACGTTTCAAGCAGTAACCCTTCGTCAGCGGAGCTACGAGTGGTTACTTTAGCCAACTCAAGATTGAAATGTTTGAATCATCACCGTAAGACAGTGTGAGGAGCTGACGTTTCGAGCATTAACCCTTTGTCAGAACAACACAAGGGTTACTCTAGACAGCTCAACATCGAAATGTTTGAATCATCACCGTAAGACAGTGTAAGGAGCTGACGTTTCGATTTACTTTAGACAACTCAAGAATGAAATGTTTGAATCATCACCGTAAGACAGTAATGGAGGAGTTGACGCTTCGAGCATTAACAGTTCGTCAGAGCAACACGACGCGTAATTTATATTAAATGAGAGTAACTCAAATTGAAATTTCTACAGTCATCATAGTAAGTCAGTGTAAGCTGCTGTCGAGCATAAGCGTTTTGCAACTTTTAGAGCGTGGATAATTAAGTAACGTGGCTCCTATATGTAGAATGATACAAGTTGTTCTAATCAAAACATGGGAAGAAAGTTTATAATTTCATTGCGGGAACTTAAACGAAGAGAAGCATTTGTTTTATTCTTTATTCGTTGACCGAGATAAAATAGTCTATTAAGCGAGAGTCTTTACGATGTATTATGTAGATATATGTATGAATTGGTTTGAACAATAGTCTGTTTCTAAATTTTAAAGTGTAATCAATTCTTTTTATTTTATGCTTTTCTTTACATTGGCCGGTAGTCAGTTAAGTATAGAATTTCTTGTTTCTCAAGCTACGAAAAAAGTTTCAAAAGCGACTGTTTTATACTTTGTTAAAAAGCCGGCCTTGTTAAACGAAAATAGCTATTGTATTGTTTGGGTTGTAGTTCATGGTTTTTAATTTTATATATCCGTTGAGTTTTCTTGACATTGCTAAGTGTTAGGTTGATGATAGTGATCAATGCAATAAAATGCCGCCCACAAAATTACAAAGAAAAAACAATTCACTGATTTTTATAAGTACACATTGAAATGCCACCAGTTATAAACCACAGACATGCATTAATGAAAGGTTAGTCTTTAGACTATAAACGGTGTCACCCACATCCTTTTTTTTAATAAGAACAAACTTTATAAGAGCACCCAGGCTGAGATTTGTTCAAAAATTAAGAACAAACTAAGAACAAGCACCAGGCTGAAATTTTTATTAGACAAATTTAAGAATTTTATTTAATCCTTGTACAAAGATCGAGGTTTACATAGTCTAAGTTCATGCTAAAATTTCTAACCGTTCTTTTCATTCCACTGAATGCATTACATCTGCAATATCATATCATACCAAACAAACATACAACAACGTGCGAATCTACAAATCTGTTTAAAACATTGTTCTGTAATTCTTAGCGCCGTTTTATTGTTAAAGCCAACTAATTTACTGTTTGGAGATATCAGGAAATAAGAACAATTTAAGAAAAACTCGCGGCTGAAATCACCGAAAATTTAAGAGCAGCCCACAACCTCAGCCGAAAGTTACTGGTTCTGCATTCTATCAACCTGTCACTTTTTACAGAAACGATTTAGAATCAGACTATTCCAGTATTTAAACCTTATTATTATTATTAAAACTCCATGAAACTGTTAAAAGTTATAATGACTAAACCCAATAACAATGAAGGTTTTGCATAAAAACTTTGATTTGAGAATTCTGAAATAAGTGTTTCTTGACGAAATTGGAATGAAATACTTACTGTTTTTGTAAGAACCAGCAAATTTTGCTGAGATTCATTGTTCTAAATTTTTTGTATATATCAGTCTCATTTTGTTCTTATTTCTGTATAAGCGGTTTAAAATAATGAAAAATATCGAAACAAGAAGACAAGGCATTGAAAAGCAGTGCTGATTGTCAGAGGAACTTTTGGTATTACATAAATACGTGAATCATTTGCAACAACAGTAGATATCCTAAATGTGAAACTACTTACGACAGTATGTGTTTTTACGCTCTGTACACATTGCGAATGTAAATTACAAGATTCTGTAATGTTTTAACAAGAAACATTTTAATTTTGTTCAGCCGCAACCTGAGCAAGCTCGTTTAAAAATTGTACGTAATTCCCAGCCAGTTTGAGCTTCATTGTTCTTATAAAGTTGTTTATAACACAAACAAATCTGAATTTAGCAAGGTATTGAATATGCATCTGCAGCTTGGAAATAACTGTACAAAGAAGGGTTTGTTATGTCACAAGCTTATTTTTCTCAGAAGAAAAAATCTTCTGAGTCCTTTACGAGAATAAAACCCATGACCTTCTGATTACAGGTAATAGGAAGGTCAAGGGTTCGATTCCCGTCAGGGAATCAGAAGATTTTTTCTTCTGAGAAAAATAAGATTGTGACAACACAAACTTTTCTTTGTGAGTCTATTATTATTCAAATTACATAATACATTAAGAGTAAGCCACTAAAATTGTTAGTACTTTTAAATTGTTCTGTGAATTCAAAAAAGTGAACAAGCTCTAGCAGTTACATCACCATAACACTTCTTTCCTTTAACTGTAAAAGAATTAAAAATGCGAAGCATTGCATTTTATATTTTCACCAAGAAACAGTAATTAAGCTTCCGGCTTTTCATAAAAACAAAGGGCGTGTACAAGTGATTAAGTATAAACATATGAACAGGTATCTCAATTGAAAGAATAATTTTACAATTGTATTGATTCCTTTTTCAAGTTCTGGGGAGTCTTCGCTCGACAGAATTAAAAGTTAAACAACGTTCCCGAGTTTTGAAAGTTTTGAATGTTTTTTTTTCTAAAAACTTCTTGTAGGTCAAAAATAGCTATCGCAGGTGATAACGAGTGTGTAGTTAACTTTTTTTAACTTATGCTTTCTTTTGGCTTTGTATTCGTATCTAGCAATTTGAAAACTTTTCTTTTCAGTTTTGAGGTCGCTCGCCGTTGTTGAGCCATTACCTTTCCATGTGCTTGAGTAAATAATACAATTTGAGGAAGTTCTAAAGCTATTTTAAACTCCAAATGTTTAACTTAAAAACAAAGAATAATAATAAAGGAAGTTTCCATGGAAAATGTTCAAGTCATGGAACAAAAAAGAGACGGTATAAAAAATCTGTTGTTTGATTATATCCAAACAAATCAGTTCATAATAGCAAACAAAGCAGTTCAAAATGGCATATATATTTTTGCAGAGGTAATTTACGCTTTTACAAATGACAAACAACTTTTTTTGTTTTTTGCAGTAATTACGGCACAAAAATAAAGTAATTCTGCTGCAGTGCCCGTTATCCGTACAGAAAAAGTATTATTATGTGCATTCTGTGTTCCAACTTCACTTTGAGTACATTTTTAGATAACTTCATTTTTTAGGCTTTTGTAGAACTTAGTAGGAATACATTTAATATTTTGTTAACCATGGGAACGAGTTGGAAGCAACATAAGATTTACAGCGATTCAGCTTAGCTTGGGAAAGTTTATCTTTCAAACAATAGCTTTTTTCAAACAATTAAAACGCGAAAGAGTCAAAAGAATTTGGCTGATGATTGCTTTCGGTTCTTTTAGGTTTTGTTATTAAGCCACTAAAACTGGCCTTCTACAACACCTTATAACAGGTGCGTTTTTGTGGAACAATAGGTCCAGTTAAGCTGTTAGCTTAAATAAACAAAAGGCACTAAACCCACCTCAACTTGAACTTAAATGTTGGCATGATGTAGATACCGTATAAAAATCTGTTTTTTTCGGTTGCTTAAAAACGACACAAGTACATTTTAGACTCGCAATTATTATAAAGCATCTCTACATTTCTCTAAGCAAAGATTAAAAGAAAAATGAATAAAATGTATAGACATGAAACCGATTTGTGAATATTTTTGAGTCGACTAACATTTAATTTTCTTGAGTCTTAAGGACCTTAAGCAAAATGAAAAGAGCTTTAGATATCGTAAAGCTTTAGTAAAAGATATTTTAAACGAAGATAACGAATTATAAAATCAGTTATCTTTAAAACTTTTATTCAGTTAATATTTCAAAATTGGACTTTACAATTTCGACATACTAAAAGCTCTTGACCGTCATATATTTAGCGGTCGTTTAAATAGTACTGGCCGTAGTTGGTTAACAGGTACTCCGTGCAAAAATTCATGAAACCCTTTTCATATAATTGGGGCGTTAATTTTTCTTTTGAGCGATCGTTCCGAAGCTTTTCTCGTTCAAATTAAATTGAATTGTCAATCATCACTGAAACAAACGTCAACCGTTGACTTTTCAGTCCTAAAAAAACTACGTACATAGCCTTTACTAGCTCTATGCTATCACTATATGTATAAACTACGTACATAGCCTTTACTAGCTCTATGCTATCACTATATATATAAACTACGTATATAGCCTTTACTAGCTCTATGCTATCACTATATGTATAAACTACGTATATAGCCTTTACTAGCTCTATGCTATCACTATATTAATAAACTACGTATATAGCCTTTACTAGCTCTATGCTATCACTATATGTATAAACTACGTATATAGCCTTTACTATAGCTCTATGCTATCACTATATGTTAATTTATTTCTACTTTGCGAAACGAAAACCTAAAATTATAATTTGGGTAGCAAATGTTTGCTTTAGTTAACTTAATTTTATTCTTGCGCATTTCTTTTCTAATTTTTTATTTTCAAAAGTAAAATCTCAAAATGCATTTTATCTTTCCTATATATACCAACATAGTTAACAACTACATCGCATGCGCAAATATATAGCACGCTTTCCAGCCTAGAATTGTTTTGTTTCTTTCAGAACAGTTATTTAGGAAATTAAATTGGCCTGCAATGGACAATATCAATCGTGCAAGTAAACTATTCATTAATCACAGCTTTTGTACTCAATCGCCATTTATGGTCACTCTTCTTCAGTGGAACATTAAGTTGCAGAAGCACAGTCTGAAATACTCCACTCCACCGCCCCTCGTCTTTGGAAGATTACATTTCATGCAATGACTCTCGGCTGTACAACACTCCACTCCAGTGGCATTTTACTCGTCAATGAAATATTCCACTCCAGTGCATTCTACTCGTCTATGAAATATTCCACTCCAGTGCAATCTACTCCTCTATGAAATATTCCACTCCAGTGCAATCTACTCCTCTATGAAATATTCCACTCCAGTACAGTCTACTCGTCTATGAAATATTTCACTCCAGTGCATTCTATTGATTAACAAAATATTCCACTCCAGTGCATTCTACTCGTTTAAAGAACATTCCTTTCAAGTGCATTCTAGTCGTTTATAAAACATTCCACTCTAGTGCATTCTACTAGTCTATATATGTATTATTCCACTCCAGTGGAATCTACTCGTCTATGAAATATTCCACTCCGATGCATTCTACTTGTCTAAAAGTATTCTACTCCAGTGCGCTCTACTGATCAACGAAATATTCCACCCCAGTGCATTCTACTCGTCTAAAGGTATTCCACTTCAGTGCATTCTAGTCGTCTATGAAATATTCCACTCCAATGCGTTCTACTGATCAACGAAATATTCCACCCCAGTGCATTGTATTCGTTTAAAGGTATTCCACTTCAGTGCATTCTAATCGTCTATGAAATATTCCACTCTGGTGCATTCTACTCGTTTAAATGTACTCCACTCCAGTGCATTCTAGTCGTCTACGAAATATTCTACTCCAGTGCGTTCTACTGATCAAAGAAATATCCCACCCCAGTGCATTCTCCTCGTCTAAAAGTATTCCACTCCAGTGCGCTCTACTGATCAACGAAATATTCCACCGCCCAGTGCATTCTATTCGTCTAAAGGTATTCCACTCCAGTGCATTCTAGTCGTCTACGAAATATTCTACTCCAGTGCATTCTACTGATTAACGAAATATTCCACCCCAGTGCATTCTACTCGTCTAAAGGTATTCCACTTCAGTGCATTCTAGTCGTCTATGAAAT
>JAOTRI020101334.1:0-14137 GCA_028564885.2 Zoanthus sanctaehelenae
TTTTGGAGTTAATATTTGATAGAAATTCGTCAAACCGTCCTCTAACCAAGTTGGACCCTCGCATGGTCTGGAGGGACAGTTTGGCGGTCTTCTCTCAACTTACTCACTCTCCACCAAAATTTAGGGTAGAGAGTGGCCTTAAAGGCTTCT
Organism: Zoanthus sanctaehelenae; assembly: GCA_028564885.2. Classification (NCBI taxonomy): domain Eukaryota; kingdom Metazoa; phylum Cnidaria; class Anthozoa; order Zoantharia; family Zoanthidae; genus Zoanthus; species Zoanthus sanctaehelenae. Next base: position 151 of record JAOTRI020101334.1, read on the forward strand.
TAATAAGCTAAATTTTACAGGCTGCCAATGCAATAGCTGCCTCTAGTATAGTAGAGTAGAATAGTTTGCAAATCAACATGTCAATATTTATATGGATGGAGGGGGTCATTTTCTTAATCATTAGATTATTTTATTAGATATAACTTTCTCAAGCATTTTTATCACGAGCCATATAAGTTGAAGTTTTGAACGCATTGTAAACGGACGTAAAATACACATGAACACTACCGCTGCTAGACAAGTTTCCACACTGTCATTCAGCTATCAAATTGGACATCACCATGCAGGTCCTCGTCAATGGTCAGATTTATTCCAAAGCATCTACCATTAGGTAATATAGTGAGTTCCATTCAAACTAAGACTTTGTTGCGGTAGTTCACAAATTAGTTATGTATATATAGATTTAGCAATAATGTGAAATGACATACAGGTGGGTATACCTATATCTTTTGCGCCTTCAGTATCAGCAACAACATTTAGAATTTAAAGGCTGTATTGAAATTTAAATACTTAATTTATGTTTCTTAACTGTTGTCGCAGATACTGCAGGCGCGGGTACTTGAATATATTTGTGGTTATATATTTAGAGCAGTACGTAAAACTTCTCGGTCCATTGAAGGCTTTAATCATTGAGGCTATTTGAAATCTCATATACTTTACAAATAATATTTCTAGTCTTTTTTTCTAGTTTTATTATTGTTACTAGTATTTGTTTTTTATGAATACTTTTTTACTCCTTCTGCAATTACTAAGACTGTTCCTGATGGATTTTACAATGCAATAGTATCTTTTGTTTTAGCGAGGTCATTGAAATCGCGCCTGTCGATAAGGAAATATTCTCTATTGTATGAAAGTAAGTCAAAAACGATGATCAATTAATATAAGAGTCGCCGACATCACATTTGCCATGCATATGACAACATGGAAAAAGAGGAACGGTTGAAGTGTATCAAAAGAATGGTATAAAACGGATTGGTATATGAACCATTTGTAAAAGTTACAAAAAATTCATCTAATGTACACAAAGTACAGTTTCGACGAAACCTTCCATGTCTGGTTCATGCAATGCTGTAGCTTTTTGAGACAAAATTTGTGCACAAACACAACAAATATAAATCACCATTAAAGGCACTTTCAAAAATTGTTTTTAAAATAATTTAAAACAAAAATAGCACTTTTAAATATAGTGAACTACTTGAACTAATTTTGAGATTTACGTTGACAAAATTTCGTACATCATAATTCCCCTACAGGTCATGATACAGCCAATGAGCTATAACGTTAGGTTATCAAAGTGATTTCCTCATATTAGTAAATGACTGGCAAACAGTGACTTCGATAAATAAAAAAATTGGCAACTGGTATGGTTGTAAAGAACCGCTTTCTTCATTTATCTGCCAAATGTCTGCTGGCTGCCGGCGCGGTATCGGTGACAGTTTTAATGTCTGTTACCGTTTACCTTGGAACTATTAAAGGATACAGGACAGCGACATTGGCTTTACTAGCTTTTGTGCTTCCATCGCTTATATTGGTGAGTTATAAGTTGCTTTAAAATACATCATACATGATTCATGTACTACATTGATACAAACTTAAACTCTCTCTATGATATATTTATACTCTAATTAACCAACTGACAACAAGTTCAGGTTTATAAATCAACCATTTTGTCGTTTTTTAAACGAAGAAAAACACAAAAATGATTTTTAAGTTTAGGAGATTGCGTGACAGACATAATTAGCAAGTATCGCAAATTATTTTAGAGTGATGACGTCAAAAGTTGTATTGCATATGAGTTATGACTTAGAACTTTAAACTTTTATATACATTATAGCTCTTTAATTGTGCATAAAGGGAAACAAATCGAGAAAAATCGATGTAGTTTTTTAATTTAACATTTTTACTAGTACTATATTGTAATTCTTTAAAAACTTGTGTAAGATTTTTATAGATTTATGACGTCGTTTTGTGTTGTTAATTAAAGTATGTGCGTGAAAGAAACAAGTGGTACTTGAAATAACGCGTATAGTGACGATTTTTAATTAATACTTTGGCCAGTGAAAAACTCAAGTTTTATCTGTTATGGAGAGATATCTAACGATAGATTTTTCTTTAACTTTACAAGTAATTGAAAATAATTTTTTAACCTAAGATCATTTCATTTGGATTTATCCACTGATATACAAGCAGAGTTTTGCATTTTCTTCATTTTTATTATAAAACAACCGTAAAATATTCCGAATTTCCTAACGTTTTCTCGAGAATACATCCTTTACGAGCCTATAGTGGCCCACGGGGCCGGCGCTTATCTGCGGTTTCCGTAGTGTTAAGCGGATGAAAGTATCTGACTCCCCCTGTACGGGTCACTAATCCATCGCAGGTTAGCTCCCAGCAAACGCTGTACCCGGAAGGATTGAAAGTTGTGTTGGATTAGGCGAAAAGAAGGTCACACAAATACTCGAATCTTGGCAAAGTGCCGGAATCGAACTGGGAAACTTGTGGCCGCAGAGAGGAGATCTGAGCAACTGCGCCAACCACGTCCGCCCAGTAGATTGAAGAGAATGTATTATTTCAAATACGCAAATTTTAATGTCGTTAACACGTTGTTGTGAAAATCCGGTTTATAAAAATCAGAAGGGTCAGAACTCAGAAATTTCAAGAACTTCTTAAGACAAATACTCGGCCCTCGAAATCACTCGGCCACTATCCTTTAACTGCCTCAACAAAATAAGGACCTATTTTGAAACTATTGTTTAAAAATTTTTTAAATTTCATATAATGCTCAGCCTGTCAAAGCTTCAGTGAACCGTGAGGCTCGATAAAAACCCAGTATATGATTCTTAAAAAATATCTCTCTAAGCTCCTGTGTAATATCCTTCAAAAATCATCTTGAAAAACTACAATATTTCTAAATGATCGCCGCAACCATTCATGATGTAGACATCAATTGAATACCGTTATAAAAACAAATTTTGAGGGCTCGGCCGTGGGACCATAGAATGGTTAGTAGCGGTAAATATTTCATAGGTGTTGTTTATATTCAATAGTTACATTTCTGCGACAAATTAGCAGAAAATTTTTCTATAAATGTTGAGTCTGTGTTATTATGGTTATAAAATATTAAAAACACTTGCCATTTAATAATATAAAATAAATACTTTGTTTAATGTCAATTGCGAAGGAAGTGTCTGTCCTTTCTTTCTAGCCACAGGTTAATGATAAATCGCTTGATAACTCCGATCTTGGCGTGAACGCTGAATTTGCAGAGGGAGGAAAACCGGAGAGCCCGGAAAAACCCCTCGAAGTCAGATTGAGATCGACAAATCTCAGCCCACGTGCCGGCAGGAAGAAGCCGTCGAAGTGGTTGGCCGAGCAAATGTGACTTTGATCAGAAACGCTCTAGCTGTGAACATTGTAGCCTGGTTCGGTGAAATGCTCCATTGTACTTTAGTGTGGAGTAATGCGATCAGAGAACATCCATTAAAATTTACACAAATTATGCAATGCTTTCAATGTTTGGTTTTCACACAATCTCAAGAGACACAAAAATCATAAAACATAGCGGCCATGTTGGTGTGCCACACAAAAAGAAAACAATCCAAACTCTTTTGTTAAGAGTACACCAACATGGCCGTCATGTTTTAAGGTTATCGTCATGAAAACCGGCAAAAGTTTTGGTAATTTTTACTTCTTTTATTAAACTGTACTCAAGTGAATTTAAATATATACATACGACACATTTCGAACAACTGTTCATCTTCAGAGAGAGAAACTCTGATGTGTCTTAAGAGGAAATAAAAACAGAACAAATAATGGGAGCAAATGCTTTGGAATCAGTATTTAAAATCAACCCATCCCCCTGTAGTTGTCTCGGTAGCTCAGTGCTGGAGCACCAGCCATTAAATCGGTGAGCCGTGGGTTCGATTCCTGATGGGGGCGTCTGACTTTTATAGTATTTGGTCTGTTTTTATTTCCTTTTAAGACACATCAGAGTTTTCTCTTTCTGAATTAAGTCTAATGAATTGTATTACACAGGTCTTTTGTGCTGGATTTGTTGGAACAACGTTTCGGTTTTACCGATACGAGATTCGAAACTCACAACACAAATGTGCGGTACGTGTAGAAAGTAAAATTAGCTATTTTTTGTATTAACAATAATGTTATTAAAAATCTTTAAAACTTTACGGTTTACACGTATAAAAATATTTTGATAAAGCTTAACGTTTCGGCCGCACTTGTGGCGGCCTTCATCAGAATAAAAGTGATAAGAATAACGGATAAAATACACGTACAGTTATATGAATAATAACGAATAAAATTCTTAAGTAAATTTTTAAGAACAAAGGTGTAATTAGGCGTAAAAATTGTAACTTGAACAATGTCGGGCTTAATTTAAAAGAATCATCTCTATTGAAATTCTATTTTTTTGTTTTTGTATTTCTACTGCTTCTTTAAAACGTTAAGTTTTATCAAAATATTTTTATACGAGTAAACCGTAGAGTTTTAAGGATTTCTTATTGACACGTATAAGAGCCTCAAAGATACTAACAATAATGTAGTTGATGTTTGTATTGCTTTCCTTCAACACCTTTAGCGCCTGCCTTAAATATTTCAAAACTAAGTAATGTTTAGCAATTTTACATTAATACAAACTTCAACAGTCAGTTATTGCATTTCTGACAGACTTTAACTCTTCCAATCTCAGTTGAATTATTAAGTTCTCCCAACTTGATCCCATACTTTTCATTGAACAAGTTTGAGAGAGTTTCACTTTTAATCATCAGTAGTATGTAAGGTATTCTTAACCCTTTCACTCTCAGTTGAATTATTAGTTTCTCCCAAGTTGAGGCAATTCTTTTCATTGAACAAGTTTGAGAGAATTTTACTTTTAATCATCAGTAGTTTTCTTTGTTTTATCAATTCTCATTTTCTCATTACCAAATGTCTTATATTGTACTTGTTATGTTAGGAGAATTCGAGTGTTGATAACTGATTGGGAACGAACGGGGGTAAGCAAGTACAACTGCGACGCGGATGACGACGCCAAGCAACAATACAATAGTAAATGCAAAAACTGCACGTTGAAATGCATCGAGATGAGCATCTGCACGGATTTTTTGCTACAATTAGAACGTGAAAACGTGAAAAAACCTTTTCTAAGGTTCTCAGTACCTGTATAGCTTAATGAAAAAACATATGGGTTTACCTCGGTGTAAGAACCTCCCGGATCTTCACGAGTAAAGTAGAACAAAGAAAACAACGAAGTCAAAACAATAGATAGAACCAACATAATAGTTTCAAGACAAAGAAAAAACTTCACATGTTCTTACACCGAGGATGAGCCAAACATTTCGTCCTTTTCTTGCTCACAGATTTTCAGTAAGGCGGAGAAAGTAAAGCTATATAACGTTAATTAACTTCAAACAAAATTCCTAGAAATGTCATTTGTGTTTCCTCACGTTCTCAACTTGACTCAATACTTGAGTATCAGTTTATGTCCGTTTTGATCTACGTTGTCAGATAGTCTTGTTTCCACTTCCCCGATACCGCTAGATATAAAAAATGAGGGCGCACTTTGCTCAGAATAAGTCTCCAGGTGACGTAAAATATTTGTAAATTCCAGCAAGAACCTACTGAAACTGAAAGTATCACTACACGCAGAACTACTAAAACTTCATGAAATCGTTAGAATTTCTGAATTTTCAGCTCGTGTAGCAAGCGCCCACGTACACGTTGTCTATATCTAACGGTATTCTGGAAATCGAAAATTAACTATTATGGAATATAAAGAGAAAAGTAACTAGCGTATGTAAACTAGTTGGCGCTTACTAAATTGTTTCTAAATTCTAAAGAAACAATTTCTAAAGAAACAATTTAGTAATAAATATGTAAACTGTACACCTTATATAAGAAAGAATTCTAACTGACGTTTCGGACGTTAGTCCTTCCTCCGACGAAGGACTAATGCCCGACACGTCAGTAGGTATTCTTTCTTATATACGTTGTATAGTTTACATACTTATTACGGAATCAATCTAAAAGGTAGATAGTCCTTTTTAAGTCTTAATGAATTGTACTGAAACTTAGTTTACCATCACCGTAGGGGGAGCAAAATAGGTTTCTGCCTTAACTGTGGATTGCAGTTTAGATTTAGGGTTGAAACGTAGAATACGGGTTGCAACTTGGGTTGTGGATTGCAATGAAGATTGCGGGTTGCTACAGTTGCATGGGCTGTAGATTGCAATGTAGATTGCGGGTTGCTACTTGTTTGTGGATTTCAAATTAGATTGCCGGTTCCTACTTCGAATGCGGATTGCTACTTGAGTTGTGGATTGCATATTAGATTGCGGCCTGCTGCTCCCTGAAAGGCGGATTGTTACTTGGGTTGTGGGTTGCAATTTAGATTGCGGGTAGTTACTTACATTTCGGGGTGCTACTTAAGTCACTCAATCTATTTTTCACTTCACAGGTCATCTCATACTTGGTATTGTCCATTTTTGCATGCATCGGCGCAATTGCTTCAGCATCGATTAGCGCTTACCTCGTCTCGTGGGGGATCAGCAAAAATCAAGATCGATGTTTTACTTTAATTCCTTTAACTTTGTCCTCTATCGCTGATATTGTTATCGCGATTTGGGCAGTTGTTTGTTGCTGTCAGGGTGGTGCGTGTTCCAGAGACGAACAAACCACTCCAAATACGGTGAGTCGAAAAAGTAATAATGTTATTCAGGCCAAATTACTACGCGACTAATTCTCAATCTTACTTCATTGCTTGAGAAAAGACCATATCCAAAGCGGCCTGGAAGCCACCACCTCCCAAATAATGGTGTGGCTCCATCTACTGCGATCACGTGCTCCAATAGCTTGTAATTGGTATGAGTTATGTTTATGTAAAAAGCTTAAAAATTAATATTTACCAAAAGGTAAAAAAGTAAAACCTTACAAAAAAGCTCTTTACAATTAATAGGAACGTTTTTGAGTATTAGCTCATCTTCAAGTTAAAATGTAAAATAGCTAGAAAAAAATTCTGCAGTTTATATTCTTTTTTTAAGTAATTACGTGATACCCATGAAAAATAGAGACAAAATGGAAAATTTTGGAAGATATTGCATGGGCGGAGCGCCAAATAAAGAAAGCTGTCAAAATACCATCTATACTGATGGCACAAGAAAATAAGAGGCAAACAATTTGACGTCATACCCAGAACCCAGACTCCGGACATACTTTTACTTCAAAATTGTGTTTTCAAGACAAAAAACCCCGTGGTTAGGTCTTTGTTTGAAGACTTAAAAAATCAAATTCGTCTTTCTCAAGTATTAAGTGTCAGAAAAAGCCGTTTTATATGCACTTTAAGGCAATATGCTATTATGTCATTACGTTTGCAAGTGTGGACCAGGCTTAACTTTGCATGAAATAGGGATTATGGTCAGAAATACTAATTATAATCTTACTTTGCAGCAAGTTAACCACGCGTTTTACGTTATTGACCAGGCCACTGGCAATGCGAGATATCTCATATTTCCAACTGGGTCCCAGGGTGAAGAAGTTGCGGGAACCAGACAGGTAATAATTGTAAACTAAATAATTTTACTTTTTAAGTGAAACTCAGAAATTCCAGGTTGTATAACTGTATGGTTTGTCATCGTTTTGCTTCTAAAGTCTGTAAGTTATATATGTATTCCTTTGGTGTAAATCTCTATTCGCTCTCTTAATACAAAGAGTTTAGTTTTTCAAGTTCCGAGAATCTCCCGCATATTGCTATAATAAGCATTGCAAGGTTTACTTGTTAGAAACTTTATAAGTAAAAAATGCTTATCTATTGCTAGAATACATCGATTACAACAACTTGCCGCCGTTTAAATGACCGCATCAGAGATCATCTTTATGACATACTCAAGAATGATCTATCTAAACCTGTCTCTCGCCATTTTAACTCTTCTTGTCATTCTATTTCTAATTTTGTTGCATTCGGTCTTTCTGTAATCAACGGCGGTAAACATTGTCGTAAGTCTAAAGAAATGCGATCAATTCACACTTTGGGCACCCCAATCCCCACGGGATAAATGAACGCTTCACTTTCTGTTAACCATCTGTCGTCCCGGAAAACAAAATTTTTTTTCTTTTTTGTTAAATATATTTTTGTTGTTGTTTTAACGTTTTATTCACACATCTTCATCCTTTTCTTTCCCTTTGTTTTTTGCATACCATCTCGTTGTGTAGTATGCATTTGCTTTATTATAAAACAACCTCTATTTTTTTTTTCATGCATTCCAGGGTCGTAACGAGGGATATTTTTTCCTGACTGATCTCAAATTTTTCCCCAAAATGTTGATCCCTGATCAAAAAAACGATGATAATTTTGACCCCTTGATTCCGAATACCATGAAAAATACTGCTGATTCCGATCCCACGCGTTGTGATCCCTGATGCCGGGGCTGTGATCCCTGATCCCATATCCCTCGTTACGACCCTGTGCATTCGCTCCGACGAAGGACTCCAGTCTGAAACATCAGTACATAAATTCATCTCCATTACGGTGTTAAAACTTTTATTTTTAAAAAGAACTGTTTCTGTAGAAAGACCGACGCAGCTTGCAATTTATGACGTTGATTACAACATATTATTTTATATTTCTGACAATGCATATTACTTCTATTCTTCCTTTGATTATTGTAAGACAAAATAATGTAAATATTTAAATAGAATTAAGTAAACAAACGTGTTTTGGGTATTAGTCTAGAACAAAAGCAAGCAACTTTTGAATTGAATGTTTAATATTTCAGCAACTTTAGAGCAACTTTTGCATTTTTGGGTGAATTGACAAGCAACTTTTCGGCTGAATTTACTAGCACGATCTATTCATACCTATTGGTCAGAAAAATACCCATGGTACCAGCAAATGTTCTGACAAATTGATAAGGTTTCTGCTTACTTTCAGGCGCGTAGCCTGCCAGTTTTTTCCGGTAAGCCCGGATTCACAGGTTGTCGAGAGTTTAGCCGACCTAATAATTTTTCGAATAGTCTATGTCGATATTTGAGACGTGGTGATGTCTCAAATATAAAACGAAGATAACAAGTACTATAGAATGATTTCGAAGGACCTGTATCTTTATTTTCCAAAATTAGATGAAGAAAAGTGATAGGGATTTCAAAAAAGGGGTCAGCCCGGGCTTACCTGGCTTACAGGTAGCTAAGCGCCTAACCTAAATTTCTCTTATTTTCTCAGATTGCTTACTTCGTGAACAAACCCGAGGATTACTGGAGTCCAGTTCTTCCAACTCTCCATTCAGGACCACCTCCTGCTTATGAAGAACACGATGGGCAGCTGTCATCAGTGGTCTTAGTCGACCCATTATCTTCTCCTCCGTCGTATGAGCGAGAACCAACTGTGCAAAACTTGACCCTGAGCACCAGTCACTGCAGTGATACTTGTAGTGACGAACAAGAACCAGATAGCCAAACGACTCATCTTTGAAACGCATCAACGGCGTTCAAAAAACTTGCGCGATTATTGTTGAATCTTTTAAGAGTTGATAAAAATAATATTTTAAATGTTCTCAATAAAAATTTACTGTTTTGTACTGTAGCTAACGTATCAAACCTAATTCACTTGGAACTAAATATATTCAAGAATACATTTTTATAGTACCACACTTAGCATGTACGTAATCTTTCTGCCAGCTTATTTGGTGTATATTCTATTTGCTCCAATAAAAAAAGTTGCTCAGTTTTACCAAGTCACACTCTATTTTATAAGAAATTATTTGTCGGACCGAGGCTGGAAGTATTCCTATTTTTGGCCGCTTTTTAGCTGAAAAAAAAATTAAATCCTTATGAATATTCTTAGTTTCAGGAATAACGGTGACAAGGAATTTCCTTTGTTTAAAAAATGACTGTGGTACCGAGGGGCTTCAATAAGCTTTGGCATAATCTTCAAACGCAAAAACTTTAAGCCAGTCAACTCTCTGTCGTTTATTTCTAAGTTGATAGAGAAAATTAAGTTAAACCGGACGAACAAAGTTTTGATTGGGAAAATAACAGGTAATTGGTATGGATATATGGTATTATATGTTGAAAAATGTAATTGGAATGCGTTTGGTGTGTAGATTGCGGTGTTCAACTTACCAATAGAGAAAAAGATCGCCCTGGGAATCCCTAAAGTTACCATTTATATAGCATTGTCCGGCTGCGTTGCCAGCGTGGTTGGTCCTTGTGGTGTGGTGGTTAACACGCGGACTAGTAAACCGAAGATGTGGGGTTCGAATCCCGCCAAGTATTATATATGATATTTTTCTCTTATTTCTTTCTGTATATATCTTCACACCGGACGCATTCCAATTACATTTGTCTGCATTGGAGAACAGCGTGTTTGAATTAAAGGTTACGTAATTGCATTAAAGAATAGCATGCTTGCATTAAAGAATAGCATGTTTGAATTTTTAAAAACAATTGAACTGAAGAATTGTCACTCTGAATTTTAACACGGGAAACGCACAATAGGTGACAACTTTTCGGCAAGCCACGGAAATTATAAAATTATTCTCTGGTGTAAACTTTGTTTACCGCAAATAACATACCAGGCCTATGTCACGCAAATTCATGTTTTTTTTTTGTCATTTTAACCATGTCACACATACTTGCATTTGGAGTGTCTGGTGACAACATCTTGAAAGCCAAGGAAATGATTAAAATAGTCTCTGGTATAAGTTGTCACGAAACGAAATGCATATTTTACTGTCAATATTGCATGTCACACAAATTATATTTTGCAATAGCAACGGACTGTTCTCCAAAACCCTTTTGACTTACTACATATATAATCTAAGTTTAGTTTTTTTTTTAAAAAATTCAAAACATTTTAAATTTAATTATCAAAAGTACCTTTCTGAAATACTTAAAGGTAACCGGGTTTTAAGGATTTTGAGTTATTCTGCATGTTTTCAAATAGTTAAGAGCTAGAAACCATTTAGATTTCCTCAGAGGAATTCCAGCTCTCTGTAATAAATACCCACCGAGGTCAAATTGTTTACGACATTTTCTGTTCAATAGAAGATAACCTAAAAAAACAATTTATTGTCAAAAGAACTAATTAGATATTTTACGACACTAAACATCAAATAAATGCTTTTAAATTCAATGTCAATGGATTTACACATGCTAGTTAGCGAAGATTAGCACAACGCTGTGGTGATGCATATTGCCATCCCGTAGACACTATCATTCCGAAAACTAGCAGCTGCAAAGTTATCTTGATCAGAATTCCAGAGTGCTTGAGTAGACATAAAAATTCCTTCATCGCGGACAGCTCCGATATATACTAAACAAACAACTTTCGTGTCGATGTCGTCTGTCTCCTTCATGGCCTCAATGAGAGTTTTAATGAGATCACATATATTTCTTCCCGCCCGATCGCACGCCTCTCGCTTGTAGAAACTCATGTGTAGTAAATGCGCTCGTAAAATTTCTTCCATCAAATCACGTATTTTAATATCTTCCTCTTTGAAAAACGCCAAATCAGGCTCGATTCCATATTTTAGCGATTTCACTTCTCCATTATATTTCTTTAACTCTTCATAATTGTCAAGACCTGTTGAATCACAAAGCTTTATGCCATTAAATTTCGGTTCACTTCCTTCAAATATTGTAGAAGATCTTTGTTTTGAACCAAGAACAGGATCGGTGTTTCTTCGCTTAGGCGTCTCTTCGCTTTTACTTGTAGGATTAACACCTTTAAACATGGTTAAAGAAAGTTTTCGTCCTGGTCGCGATGCGCGCACCTTAACCAGTTCTTTGTCTTTGTCGGGTTCGAGTTTTTCCGCTGTCTTTGAATTAGCGTTCAGCTGGTTTTTCTGCCCAACTTGAAACATTGCCGATCTAACTTGACTAAGTGACATTGGTAATGGGGAGATTTTCCGCGAAAATGAACCGCGTCGTTTCTTTTCTACTTTCAGTTCGTTCGTATTTTCATCCCCAGATGTGCTAGCAGCTCCGCCACTGAACGAAAAGAGTTCTGAAAGTCTTTTTGACATTCTTCCTGCAACTTTTCGTCCGGTTTCTTCGTCTTCCGCCTCCCAAGAAGACTGTTGACCGTAGTTCTCAAAAATGGAGGTTTTTATGACTGGCAAGGAATCACTGGACCTGATCTTTCTACAGGATTTCGGAGAAGAAAGTTTAAACTCGCTACTATCAGCATTGACAGGAGCTGCGGCGTTGAAAGTTATTGTGGTTTCATTTAGAATCAAAGAATCGTTTTTTTCATCTCCTGAAGCTGTCCATTGTTCCGCTTCTTCTGCTGTGCACTTTAGGTTCTCTTGTGTTTCGAATTCGGAACCACTATCTGGTGAATAAATTTCATCGGATTCCAAAAATTCCGAAGTTTCCTCAAAAAAACTTGGTCCTGAACAAAACGCTAGTACGGGTGAAAGCATGGTATCTTTAGAAACGTTCTGAACTCTGATAACGGGCCTTGCAATCGGTTTGGATTTCTTTCCGAACGATTTTCATTATCCGTGTTACTCGCAACGTACATAGCTTAATGAACACCTGCAGAACAAAAGTGGCCTCAACCAACTGCAAGTAATTACTTTCAACATTACTTATCTTCCGTCTGAACTGCTTTAAGCCTTTATCAATCGCTAATGGATTTTGCTGAATCAATCACAGTATTTTGTTTTTTTATATGATTTCTCTGTTAAATTGAATCAATCAGGGAGGTAGAGTGACGCACTAATTAATCTGATCTCCAGACAATCACTTTAATAGACTAAGTAAACAAGAATGAACTGAAGACGGTTTTTGTGAAGTCACAGTCGGTGTTCCTGCAATATTCATAGTTTTACTATAAATGTAATTCTTTTGTTTGCATTTAAAGAAAGTCTCCGTCCTGGGCTCGCGTTTCAATAACCCTTTCATTCCTTTTGAATCAGAGCGTCACATTTCTACAAGGTCTCGTAAAAACTTGAACTCAATCTATTTTGAAGTTGAAAATAATTGTTTCAAGAATTAGAAATTCCAACGAGAAGAGCCACTTTCCAACCTGCTGATGAAGTATTTCCCCTTGGGCTAAATCAGGAAAAATATATCAAAACTCTTGACAGATGAGTGGCAATTAGAGGCCGAGATTAGCTGGGCTATGCTAGTGGTGGTATGGTTAATATGCAGCATTATGAAGTGTTATTGTGCAAAGTAACGAAGGTTCAAGAAGTTTATAAAAGGTCAAAACTTAAAAGATTGCAAAACAATTGAAAAATATTTTTGATGAGCAAACCTTGTTATCAGTATTCAGTGAATTGTGACAGTCTAGTTTAACCGTTCTTCACGATTTAGAGTTGCCATCTCGGTGTTACTTAGTGACTTAGTCAGGCGGTGAGATGAATTAGTTTTGATTTCTATGATCAACTTTCTGTACCAAATTCAGTTAGCAATTTCTTAATGGTCTTTTAAAATGTTTTAAGTCGCTTATCCAATTAATGTTTTTGATATCATTGATGCAATCAGACAATCAATAGTTCTGGGAAGTCGATCTATGCCATGCTCTATGATGACATGAGGCCTGATAAGTCTGAAACCACTTTTATGGCCAATAGTTTATTAACCCGGCTTTTCCAACTACACAGCCCTCAACCGCTATAGGAATTGAATAATAATAATAAAAATAATTTTTATAGCGCTATTTCTCACTTTCATAGCGCTTTACAATTGAAACTAGTTAAAAATTATAATTTAAATTGAAATAATTAAAAAAATGTTATGAAAAAAGTGCTTCACAATACTTACTAAGTTAACTAAGCCAAGAAATTCAATCTTTCATTTCAACAAAAAAAACATGTTTCGACTTTGGTTTTAAAGCAAACTTTAGTAGTTTTTTTATGTTTGGAAGGCCACTGATGCAAGAATAAACTTAGTTGTTAAAATATAGTTGTTTTCTAAAAATTTATATACGTCGTGTTGACTATTTTTTTACTCTTTAGTGTTTAACTTTTCATCG
>JAOTRI020101345.1:0-14136 GCA_028564885.2 Zoanthus sanctaehelenae
GCAACAGTATTATTTTACAAAGGAAATGAAAACGGTTGATATAAGTACTGAAATGTAATGAAAATTAAAATGACAATTGAGATGGAGGCAAATTTACATGTTTGACTTGAGCGTTAAGAGAAGGTTTTTCAAATTAAATATGGATGGCTTCTTAAAAATTGAGTTGAAAATCTGTTGAAGCGTAATCTAAAATCTTAAAACAGTCAGCAGAACATAGAGAACGACATTGCGGAGAGCTTCAGTTCTAAGTGCTTGAAAACGTTCGAGGTCCTGTCCGTATTCAAGTGCTCACGAACGCAAGTTGAAAAATTCCGGCACGTTTCTCCGACGTAACAGGCTGTACAACCGGCACAACAAAATTTGTAACAACTCGCGAGCGCAAACCACTTGGGACAGGATCTTTCACGCTCAGCAATGTGCCTACTAATAATCGATTAGTGTTGCTGCAGATCTGCTGAGAAAGATATACATTTCAATTACGTGATAAAAGTTTTTAAGTTGAAAATAATTCGTGGTGAAACAAATTTAGGCAATAGCAGATATGAAAGAAAATAGTCTTTGAGTTCTTTCCGGCCGTTTTTCACGTGGTATGTGTTTTAAATCGTGTGCCATAATTATGTATGGACTTAATGTCACGAAAGTAATTTGCGAAAGTTTCAGGCAGTTGATTTGAATGATGCTTGTATGCTAGTTCCGTCAACTGAAATTTAACTATTTTGAAAATGCTTAGGAGGTTAAGTTTTTTTTAAATAGAGTCTTACTAGAAGTTCAATGTGTAGAAAAAGTTATTGCAAGGATAGCTCGTTTCTGGATTATATGAATAGGTAAAAATCTTGTATTATAGCTGCTACCCGGCCCCAGATTAAAACACAATTTGAAAACATAAAACTATAGTACAGGTTAATCAGCGTCTCTAAGCTAAGGAAGTGTCTTGCACTGTATAAAATACCTATTGATTTTGCTATTTTTCGACCAATTAAGTTAATCTGATAATTCCATGACAGATTTTCATCTAAAATTAAGTCGAAGAATTTCGCTTCAAAAAACTCTTTAAAGCTTACTTCCCAATTTTCTAGTAAAATTATCTTCAGAGTTATTGCATAAAGTATTTTTAAGTTTGCTTCAAACAAAAAATTTTTAGTAAGGTTCACATTTAGCTTGATTGCCTCGAACCAATCTCGTAGAGAATTGTTAGCGTAGCACAGTCTGGGGATATTCTTGTATAGGTTTAGTTATGGTCGGAAAAATGAATAAGTTAGTCTGTAGAAAAAAGAGTTAGTTTTAGTGTGGGATTCACATTTAAGAAGGAAATTCCTTCACCGGCTAAAAAGATGCCACATCGCTCATTAGTTTTTTTGATAAAACAAAAACAAACAAAAGAGCATTAGATTGAAAATATGACAGAAAAGATGACATGACAATACCCCTATCCTTATCCAAGCGAAATCATGCTGTTTAGCACTTATGCTATCAAATGACTGGTGCATTTTCAACTTGTCGATTTACTCGATTTTTAACAGAAAAATGGATATAATTAAGTGGTTATTGAATTTTGTGTTGTGTAATTTCAGTTCAAAATCAAACTTGCAATTACAATTCGCACTCTTGCTACGCGGTTGTGCGATTTTGAATCGCTCGTTTCATTTTGAACCAAATTGCACCCCTCTCAGTTCAATTACCCTTATTTACTAACGCAATTAAGAGCGCAAAACGAAATCCAATGATAAATATAATAACCGTCAAGGTAAGTATTTTTTAATGATATTGGGGCGATAAAAGAAAAGCATGGAAAGCAGAATTAACTCGACCTGATGAGAATAACGCAATAAACTGAAAAGTTAATCCAATATGCTTCAGCTTTTGAATGCCGAAAAATGACATTAAAATTTGGTTTCGACTGTTGTTGATACTTTCAATAACAATTAGTTTTGTCTAACGATGAAGAATGAAAATGATGTCATAGAGAATTTTAAGAATATTCGATTGCTTTTTGCCAACGAGCCAGCCGAGCGAAGACGCGAGGCTGGCGAGGCGGCAGCATGTTAGAGCCGTGCGAAGTAATGATATAGGCGTAAAAAAACTCGAGTGATTCTGTGGGATGTAAGTAATGCAAGATTTTAAGATGTAATGCCAAGGAGCGGACCAATCATGGTGCGTTAACTTCGAATGGCCAATGATAGTGCGTCATCCTTTAACGTCACGCCAGCATGGTTATCTGAGTCAGTTGTTCAACTTTCGCATCTCGGCGTCCGTGTGGTGGAAAAAAGAAGTCTATTGAGGCAAGAAACGTTCTTTTAGCGTGCTCTTTAAGTTTTGTTTCTTCAAAAAAACCACGATAAGAGGGTGTACTTTAGTTAAGTACCATTTTGAGAAATTGATTGAGCTAATAAGCTCAACCATCGGTCAGGGAGCCTCAAAATTTGTCAACTCGTTTTACAAAATTATTTATGTTTGAACGGTTTTCACTAGTAAACTGCGCGCTGACAGCGGTTTATATATTTTATCAAAGCCATGAACTGAAATTTTTATTATACAAAACAAATTGTTACAAGAAAATTATTTATGTTAAAAAGAGTTTCACACGTAAACTGCGCGCTGAGACATTTTAGTTTCAGCGTTTCATATTAGTAAACAGACAGTGGTTACGAACTTTGAACAATATACATAGTTTAAAATTGTCTTCTACTTGACGTTTCGTTAAAAGTGGGTCACTTTGAAATCATGTCAAGAGGGCAATCTGACTAACTGTAAACTGAAAAAAAACATTGTTAATCAAGGTTTAAAGCCGTCTTTAACAAAAAAGTATTTATGACAGTTTTGACTTTTTGAGTTGCTAGTTGGCACTTAGCGATAGCTAATACTAGTTTATTCTTTAAACTGTCATTGCTTTGTTTTAAAATCGTTCGATTTCGCTGTTCGTAAGACGCTCTATTATGCTCTGGTACACTTTTTTTTTCTATAAGAAACCACTTTATAAAAAATCAAGTGTCTGAAATACCAAAAATGGTGTAAAACTTTTAGAGCTAAACTCTCTTGAACCAAAAAGCTTCCTAAATACGAAAAGCAAGAAATTGTTCAATTCTGCTTAAAAACCGAAGGTAAATTGCATTGGTTTTCGCTTGTAAACATTTAAAAAAATTTGAGAGCGTCACTTTAGAAGATGAATCCGATCAAGGCCAGGGATCAGCGTAATCAATTGTGTAATAAATGCGATGATGTGATAAAAAGAAGTAGCAAAAGAACTTGCTCATTGACCATGAACAATATATCCGAATAAAGTGCTTCGAGTTTAGCAGTATCTCAAAAAAACCTGAAGAAAACTCGAAACAAATCTTAATGGACTGTAGTGAAGCTATCGCAATAGGTGTCAGCGACAATAATATTTCAGTTAGCCATCGCTTTCCGTAAAAATTTGAGCAGCAAAATAAATGTGAAAGACGCTACGTTAATTTGAATTTATGAATTTTAGTGAAGTCTGGAGCCTCTGCCATAGATTGTCTTATTGTTTGGCCATTTTGAGTAGCGCTGTTCCTATAAAAAAGTGTGGATGTCTCTAGAGTTAACTAGTCTGTTAATATTTAACTAAAAATCGTAAAAATGTTAAAGTTACTTCTTAGTAAAGAAAGGAACTAAATTGCATGGTTTTTACTGGTAAACACTTGAAACAAATTAGTGAAATTAGTTTGTTTATTTGACCTTGAAGGTCATAAAAAAAGAATATCTTTTTCCGTCTGTCAGACATTCGTTATATTATTGAGCGTGTTGGATTTAATAGTGTTGGCACAATTTGATCAAAAAGAATTTTTTAAATTCAATAAAATTTGCAGATAGTACTCGGGTGATGTTGCTTGATATATTCTTCGTCTGACCCTATGTATTCTTTATAAATACCCTTTAGCAACGGCTTTTTTAGCTTGGTTTAATTAAAATTTGTAAGTTTCTTTTGAATCATAATTTGAATTCACCGTTTGCCAGAGAATGATAGAATTGTATCATTTTAAAAATTTTATTTGATACCTTGATAAAATATATACTAAAACATTGGTAAATGTATTGCGGGATCACAACCAACATAAAAACCATTTAACGGATTTTAAAAGGTGCAAGTATCCACTTCAGCATTGTCAGTGGTTGGTATTGAACACTCGACTTGTGTGTAAAAAGTATAAAAATTGTTAAGAGTATAAATTGACGATTTTAAGTAATGCCTGTAACAAGTTTCTCTAAAGCTCAAATTATAAAATCAACAGATAGCAATAATTGCAGGTGGTTGTTGGTTTTCTCTCCTTATGGCGATTATGTCCATTGGACATTGGACAAAAAAAAAACCACTTTGCCACTAAAATTCATAATTAGATTTTTTTCATAAGGCAGTGTTCTTACGTTTTCTTTTAAAGAGAAATATTAAACAAATACCGAGGAAAAAGTGCAGGATAATTAGAAAGTTGGTAAGTTTCAACATTATGATTTTTTTCCTATATTTTTTAAATGTCTTTTTTTTTCCAAACCAAGTTTAAAATAATTTGTTGTGGAGAATTTTACCAATTTGGGTTCTGATGACAAACTGGTATTTTTTCTCGTTTGGCCTTATCTTCTAACAAAGTCTGTATAGATAATATACCGTTGGTCTATTAAGATAACCTTCCTAAGCTGTACGCCCTATCTCATAGATGGCTTTTAATAGGTACTAAATTCAATGATGGTCAGAATAGGAAGTTGGTAAAGTTGCAAGTTCTGGTAATTAAGACACACTCTTTCTTAAAAGTTCAACGTCTGCTTGGGCATTTTAACACAAAATTTAGTTCAAAATAGTTTTCGAAAACATTAAGGGTGTCCGTCAGCTTGCTATTTCATAGCAGTAAAGTAGAATGAAACTTCAATGGAATTATTTAGTAATCTTAATTACTACTTGAAAAACTTTAGGAACTGTCACATTTTTTGCATTTATCCCGTTTGAAATATAGATTATAGTTCTTAGCTGCTTCATTGGATAAGGCAATTTCGACTTTGATTGATGCAATTCATGACGAGGTAAATAATAAAAGTCTGAATGTAGGAGCTAGCAGAGCCATACGTGCTCATGCAAAAGTCCGAGATGTTTGCCCGCTCAAAGCACTGTTTAGATATGAATTTTCAACTTGCCGTTTTTTTGGTAATGGTATCAAGTTGTATTTTAGTAAATGCAGTGGATGTGGCGCTCACGGAAAACTCAGTTCCCACTCAAGTATGTGATTTTGTTTCTTTTCTTGTTAGGTACATTGTTAACAATTTACAAGTATGTTGAAACATTAATATTATAATTATCTTACAACTTTTTTTCTACACTGCTTAGCTTACATTGTTGCAAATAGTATACAATTTTCAGACCATTAGCCCAAAGACGAAAAAAAAATGTCAAGTTACATTTGTCCGCATGTTTCTCTTGTTAGTCCATTTAATTGAATATTTTACTTTTATTAGTACACTACTGATCTATAAAAGTATTCTCTGGCACAATGTTCCTTGCCTAGAGGGGGCGGGGGGTGTATCAAGGTAATATTGTTTCTGATATAAGTGGATGTATTTATTTTACTTTTGGAAGACAGTATTTTTTTCTAAAATGATAAAGTTTTTAACTTTAATTTTTTCTTATAATTATCTCTTTTTCAGCTTTAGCTTCTTATTTGTTTTAATTTTTCACACAATTTGAGTCTCGCTGTTTTCCTGGTTGAAGAAAGTTTGGCACAAAAACTAACAAAAGAACATCTCGCACTAACTGCGTGTTTAAAGATTTTATAGAGCTTTAAACTAAGATTGAACTTCTCTTCTTTCAATTCAAATTAACTCATCGATTTCTAACGTTTCCCTAACAATTGAGCATTAACTATCGTCACCATTTATGTTGCACTCGGATTTTAACGGTTTTTCTAGGTACCTTAAATGTTTCAACTCTTCTGTACACATACGGTTTTCTAGCTGGAAGCTACGTCACTACACGTGTTAATTTAAAAAAGCAATTGCTTAAATATGTTATTTGCAATTTAGAGTTTTAAAACTAAAAGCTATAATTATTTATAGGTACTATCTTGCGCAAAAAAAAATAATTACTGGTTTTTAGTCCTGTACAAAGCTAAAAACTAATTCAATAGTCATCTAATCGTTTTTCATCAAAGTAGTTCTTTAAATGTACAATAATCTTACTCTCTGACAGACAACAAGGAGAACTTAAGAGTAAGTTGCTCCGTTAAAAACAGTAGCTCGAAAATTTAAAAAAAAACTGCTATATTAACCCAATTAAAGCTAAGCTGAAAGAACATGCCTTGAGACTGGTCGATTCGTTAATTAGTCGTACTCACATTAACCGCAGATACTTCATTGGCAATCGACATGTTTTTTTTCCGGAGGAAAAACTCATGTGGGCTAAAGCCTTTATTGAATGACGAGTTACCTTTTTTAATTTTATATTATGGATTATCGTGTTTTGAATTTAATCTAGTAAAAACACTGATTTTCAGAAAATTCAAAAGTTCCTAACAAAGGTGTCCCGGCGCTTTTGAGTAGAAGCTCAGTCGACTTGTGAAAATAATATCGCTGAATAGGTTCTAATTAGTCAAAGGTTAAGACAGTAAGGATGAACGTAACGTTAAATGGTTTCTAAAATCAAACATGCACAAGCATTAAATCGTTTGTCGCATATTTCTTTTTAAAAAACTAGTCTTTGAAAAATCAATCGTCTAGCTTGCTAAATACATTTAAAGAGTAGGCCCCTAATGCAAAATTTTCATTTCAAATCATTTCTTTTTATTAGTTAGCATTTAACAAAACATGAATTGCTTTGGACTGTCTGGTCATCTTGCAGTCACTCTATCGCCGATTCGTGATATCAGATATAACGACTTTATTTGCTGTTGCGATAAAGATACAATTCGAGTTTATTTGACCTTGACTAAAACATAGTTTGATTTTTGTGTTGATTACTTCCAAACTGCATTACTAAATATACTGAATATATAATGCATAATTCCTTTATTCACAGGATTCTCTATCCACGGCCAGTTACCGAGATGCTGCTCATCGTCATCGACTTCCGAACACAACTACGATAAACTGGTTTAAAAAGAGAAAAATTACAAAACGACACTCCAGCACCCTCACACAGTCCAAAGTAATAACATACCGGATTCTATCTTATAGCAAAAAACTATCACAGGATGATGTCCGGAGTGCAATGGTAAAAGCGTTTCGAAAATGGGCAGAGGTAATACCCAGGGTGTTCAGGATACAGTCGAGCTCACAAAGGCCAACGATTAACATTCGCTTCGTTGAAGGTAAAGCGACTCATCATCATGAGTTTTTATAATCATCTCCGCTTTCGTCAATCATCATCAACAATTCTATTTATCAGTCAACAATTATCATCAATCATCATCCTTAAACCGTATGATCATTAATCATCATCAACCATAATTATTAGTCATAGTTTTTAATCAACATCAATGTTTTCGATCATCATTGTCATCATACTCATAACTATTACCATCAATAGATAGCATCAGAAATCATTATATGATCAATCATCATAATCGTCATTAATCATGAATATCATTATTAATCATCAATAACTAAAGTTATTATCAACAATATTCAACAATTATCGACTTAATGGCGCGTTCCCTATTGGCTAAATAACGGTCAAGATGAGTATATTTAAGGGTTAGTTACTGGAAGTGAGTAGTTTGTTTATATGTATACAAACGAGCTGGCACTATAATGAACAAGAAATGTAAATAATGGACGAGGCAAAGTCGGGTCCATTATAAGAAATTTTGAAATCATTTTATCGCCAACAAGTGGGTATATTTGTAAACAAACTACGAGCTAAAAGTAACCTACCCTTTTAATAAGCAAGATGAGTTCACTGTATTGCAAGGCGCGCCTTACACAATGAACTTCAATCAAGAGTCGAGTTTTAACAATTTAGTTAAAAAAAGTGCCTAATTGAAATTGGATGTTTAAGTTCAAATAGAATAACATAAGAACATCAAAAAGTCATTTATGAAAAAAAAATTCAACGCAAAGAAAAATATTTCAATTATTAGGTAAATGCGAAACGAAGCTTTTTATACTGAAATTTGTCAAAAGCTGAAATTAAATCGCAAACTAGCTTCAGCAAATATCTTGTTTTCGACTTTATCAGCATGTCGTTTGGGAAGTTATTTCAATGTTTTAACCCTATCTAGCCTGGGGGGCGGAGGGTTGATTCCACCCCCCTCCCTCCAGCTGGTTTTTCAGCCATAACTTCTTTACGACTCAGAGAATATTAATGAAACTTTGTGACTTTTTCGAAAATTTTATCAGAATATTTTTTTCATAATATACGATTTATTACTCTACGATGTATACTTTTACTATGGTAACCAAGAAATTAATAGCTGTTATTTCCGTTTTAGTTTTTCAGTGCAATTTTCAAAACCTTTTCACACTTTTAATTTGTTATTTTAATAAGAACATTAGGATTTTCAAAACAGAACTTGATTTGTGGAAATTTATGTTATTCCATAACATATGTCAGAAATGGTGTATCATGGGTAAAGTATAAACATTTTAAAAACTCTTTCCTCAATTGTTTTCTTGTACATATATTCACTATATATTGCTAAACAGAAAAATAACACTATATTTTTCGGTATGCAGTTTTTTTTACTAAAATTTTTAAAATGCGACCGAGATAAAGCAGTTTTTGTTGTTGCCATAGGCAACGGCTCCCTTAACATATTTCAAATGTAGTTTTTCACAAAATCTTGCAAATTCCAAGCAATGTACGTCAAATAATGAAGATATATAACCTGTGTCCTCAACGTCATGATCCTAGCTTGTAGAACAAAATTCCAAGGTATCCAGAAGGTTTTTCATAACTACTATCACTTTTGTAATAAAATCATTTTTTTTATAATACCTTATTTTCTAAAAAAATTATCTTTTCAGGAGCACATAATTGTATTCAAGGGTCTTTTACCGGTGCAGATGCTGCTTCCCTGGGACACACATTCAAAAGAACACCCCAGTTTCCCGGAGAAATGCATTTCAATGATGTAAAGAACTGGACAACGAGTTTTGACCGACGGCCAAACCAGATTAACTTAGTGACGGTAAGCATGCATTTGATTGGACAGGTGTTGGGATTGACGCCGCAATCTGTTGTAAATGGCACTGTAAACGTTATGAGCGACATGGGATCTACAGGCAAATTAGTGCCTTCAGAATTGCAAGACGTCGACATAAAAAGGATCCAGAAAATTTATAGTAAGTATACTGATAGCTTGTATCGTAATATAGTAAAATATAATTTGAGTATAAAGCTACTCAAACAAATCAGAACATAGATCTTGTAGAAACGCCTTTCAATAAGTTGCATTCATCCGCTTCAATTTGTCCTGTAATTGTTTGTTATTTTCATGAACAGTTTCAAATAACGAATCCAATTTTGAAACAAAAAGACAAGGTATTGGAAAACAAGACTTTTTGTTTCGATATTTTTCAATATTTCACCACTCCGTATATCTAACGATAAATAGATAAAAAGGACATGGTTTCCTCGCTATAAGCATATGATTTAATTAAATGTTTTCACAGTCAGACAAAATCGAAGAAAATGACAGAAATCGAAGATATAATTACAAGCGTTTGGTTTTGCGAAATGTTTGACAATATTTTTTGACAGCAACTCTTAATAATGCGACTAAGGCCCCGTCGACTCTAAACCGGGTAAATTTGAAAACGGATAAATAGATGCAAAAAGGTATAAAATGTTTTGCGTCCACACTAGAAGCAGGATAAAATGTTTCGCGTCCACACTAATACGATCTTTGCCGGATAATCAATAAAACGCACCATTGCGCATGCGGTTTATCTTGAGTCTGCAATCATTTCGTGTTCCCGCCACGTTTTTTTTTTGTTTTTACTTGGAAGATATTAAAATAGCTCAACAAGGCAGAAAAAAAGACAATTACAAAAACAAATGTAAACTGGACTACTTTTCATGGTCTGATGATGAGGTTGAACTGCTATGAATAGTGGCAATCTACTATAAGACATCCGAAGCGATGGGAAACATTGAGTGGGATTCGTGTCAAAACAAATATCAAGACATCGTGGAAAAATATATTGCAAACTATCCTTCGCCTAAACAAGCTGCTGCGTTAAAAAAATCTACCCACACACAAAAGAGGAGATGAACAAGGCCATACTAACAACCAAGTTGAAGTTAATTAGGCAAAAATATCGAAAAGCTGTAGATTCCGGGAGGAAAAGTGCCGGAAGCGAATTAAAAAAGCTCCGTTTTCAAGAAGATTTGCATCCACACTGATACGCTTAGCCGGCGTATTCAAATTTATCCGCTCTGGAGAGCGTATTAAAATTTATCCGTTTTCGTGAATAAATTTATCCGGATATCTGCGTATTAGTGTGGACGGAAGGCGTATCCGGTGAGAAATTGATGCGTTTTTAAATTTACCCGGGTTATTGTGGATGAAGCCTAATAATTTGAAAGAAAAGTTGGCAAAAATCTAGTAATTGTAACACGTAAGGGAATAGTGCAAAATGCATGACAATATTTTTGACAGCAACTCTAAGTCTTAGTAATGCCACTAATAACTTGAAAGAAAAGTTGGCAAAAATCTAGTAATTGTAACACGTAAGGGAATAGTGCAAAATGGCTATGGGAACCATGATTTTAAATGCAATGACACACTATTTACAAACGAAACAATTTTATTTTGAAACGTTATTGATCTCAAAAGAATAAAAAATTAGAGGGAGCTACAGTCAAATCTTACGGTCAAAATTAAAAGCATAAAATCATATTTTGGTTTCTACTCGATTTGGTGGAAAATTGTTGCAATTCCAGGGGACAAATATGTTAAAACAGTATATTTAACAAGATAATGGAAAACATATTATGGAAGGATAATTTTATTTCATAAACTTGAATTTCGCGTTTCCTATCGCCCGTGATAAAAGAATAACAAACAGCTTTGCTGCCTCGAATTTGGCTTGTAAGCATGGATCCAACAGTAAATCCGGATATGTGTCAACTGCATACGTATGGACGTGGAAATGTTTATATCTACTCCCTGATCTAAAACAAAAAAAGGTTGTGGAGACAAAAATAGATATCCGGTTACGAGTGGACGAGGCCTTAAGGACTAAAATTAATATTTTTGCAATTAGCAATGTATGACTTTCTTCTTCTGGTTACAAAGCAATGGAAAACAAGATGGAAGACCTTTTATTATAATCAAGAAATATTTGCATTAACACATGCATTACTGTCAAATCAAGAAATGTTAAATTAACATTTGTTTGCATTCCTAGTTGCCGCTGATTTAAATGACTGTAGATTCCTTTTGCACAGTGTTAGCCCCAATATGAAGTCAAATATTTCTAAATGCCAATGTAATCTTACACTTCTCACACCTGCGTGTAATGTTGAAGGTGTGACATCTCGCTCTCTCACACTAATATTTTTGAATATTTACCAATAAAACGAGGCTAACACTGCGCAAAAGGAATCTGCAGTCATTTAAATCAGCGGTAACTAGGAATGCGGAACTGGTCAATTATATCCTCATTTTTTCCAACTGTTTTTAGGGCTGTGTGAAACCACTGTCGATGCTGTAGACGTTTGGCCAGGAACCGGTAGAATTTACTTTTTCAAAGGCAACAATTATTGGAAATTCGATTTCGTAAAATACCGTACAGTGCCAAACTATCCCAAAGATATCAGTTATTGGCATGGAGTTCCGGCCAATATTGATGAGATGCTGCTGTGGGGACATAATAGGGTAACCTATTTCTTCAAAGGGAATCTTTATTGCAGGTACGATGACCTTAACGATCGTGCTGGTGCGTTATTGCTTATCTCACAAGGATGGCCCGGTGTGCCACATAACATTGACGCTGCTTTTACACACATCGATGGTAAAACGTACTTTTTCAAAGGAAATTTGGTTTATCAGTTTGACGACGTTGCGGACAAAGTCTCACTAGGTTACCCGAAACTGATATCAGCTGTGTTTCCCGGCTTGCCTGATAACCTTGACTCTGCGTTTACATGGTCAAATATGAACTCCTACTTTTTTAAGGGAAATTTATTTTATATTTGGAGTATGTTCTCAAAACGGGCAAACGGTCCGTTCCTGATTAAAAGCACCTGGAAAAATCTTTGCTTTGTTTGAAAAAAAAGTTGAATATAAATCTAACGAGTTGTAGCTGTTTTTCTTTTTTAAAAACGCTGTTTCCATTAGTTTATGACCACGTTTTTGGCACTAAAATTTTTACAAGGAAATTGTCACATCGCGATTATTTCTATCATCTTCAAGTCGTTGGTCTTCTGCCCGACGATCACGTTGCTCTATAGTCGGCTTCTGAGTCATCCTAACATTCACTAACTTGCGGCAATCCTACCCTCTTTTGCATCTTTGATTTGTTTGTAGATGATAGTTTGCATCTTAAGGTTACAATTCAGTTTGAAATTGATCGATTTTGCCCACAAGAAACGTCAATTTTACGTTTGGGGTTGGGGGGTGGGGTTGGCATAAGTGACATTTCTCTGTGACACGTCGTGGGAAAATTCATTATTTTTGTTAAAAAATTCTGGACATTTTTAAACATCTTGGAAAGGCATATAAGATAACTTTTGACTTATATTCATCGGTCAGTTCGTATATGTTTTTCACAAAATTTATGTTGTTTATATAGTATGTAGTCTGATCAGATAAGAAATTGTATGCAAACTACTTTGTGGGGAGACGAGTGGTCGTCGATATCTTACCTGAAACTCATATATTATCAAGTTTTCTTCACAGAGAGCCAAGAAATCAATGAAATCAGCCGCAAGTTCATTCGTTTCTGTTGAGCTCACGGTCACTGCTAACAGCAGACGTAACCTTTATTGTCCAGAACTGTTCTATATTAATTTTTGTTGCTTCTTGTACTCGGTCATGAGTTATACGATAACGTTTTTTTAAGACTCGCGGAAGTTTTATTGGCTCAATGTTCTTGTGGGCGGAGAAAATCAAACATATCAAACGGTGGGCTTCGGAGTTTGCCAAATTTTATGACAATTCTATGAAACACTCGAAGTTCCAACTTAGGAAGTCTTGAAATTTGGTTGATTTACAGCTAATTTTTTTAGTTATAAAACTCCGCCTTTTTCATTTTTAAAAGTGCTATTTTGCGTTTTGTAGATGTAAAAATAAAATTAAACTAAGCACTGATTGGACTTTAAATTGTACCCCCATAGCGAAGAAGAGATTACAGTTTGGGCCGAAATTTTTGAATGAATCGGGAAATTTAAATCTTGATTTATAATCAATTCACTAACGTGCACCTATTTAGTTATTATGACTTACTTGAAAATTTAAATAAGCTTGTAAAAGGGCAGTCGTTTTTATTTAGATATTTTCGACTTGGAAACTGATCAAATACTTTTTTAATGGAAACGCCGAAGCCAGTTTTAACAAAGAAAAATGGTATATAGATTTTGATTAACACGATTTTAACTGTAGCAATAAATCCTAGCTGCATCTTCTAACTTGTTTCTTTTTTTTCTCGCCCAAAATTTTATGTCACGGATAAAACTTCATTACAAATGAAGTAAAACAATGTGTTATTGTTTGAACAGTTTTGTGTATTTAAACTGTTATCATAGTAGTTGAAAGTATTTGAGTTTTTGGTTTGATCCTCGGCACAATACACTTTTTTTTTATTAAAAACCAGTAAAATTTTGCCCAGGATCAATGTTCTTATGTTTTTCAACAATTTGAGGCTCAAAATGTTCTTATTTTGTTCTTAACTGCAATAAATTTTTGGTGGTTTGAAAATCGATTTTAAAGGCCTTCCAGTGTTAATGTATGCCCAGCTTTTACATGCATGGAAAATTTTGTGTATTTAAATTGATTGATTAACAGCAGATGACAGTGTAATTGTAATTGTTACAGTTGGAGTATACTTGTAATAAGTAACCAAATATATTGAATGTGTGGTGATGCTCAGTTTGCTATTTTTTCTCTTTTTTAAATTTTTAAAATTTTCATTTCAGCCTCAAATTGTTCTTAATTTGTTCTTATTTTTCGGGCGATTTGAGCCTCACTGTTC
>JAOTRI020101356.1:0-14135 GCA_028564885.2 Zoanthus sanctaehelenae
ATTTGTTCTACTTGTCCCTACATTATTTCACACACTCACATCACTGGTCCTAAATCATCACTTAAAATCATTGATCATTTTAACTGTATTACTTCCAATGTTGTTTATTGCACTAAATGTTCTTGTTGTAATCTTTTATACATTGGCAAAACTGGCCGCCGTTTAGGTGATCGCATTCGCGAACATATTAATGATGTTTATAATAATGATTCAACTAAACCAGTTTCCCAACGCTATAATTTGCCTAAATATTCTCTTTCAGAATTTGTTTTTGGCTTGTCTTTGGTTAGCAGCGACAATTGCCACAAAACCAAAGAGATGCGAGTCATTCACTGATTGGATACACATAATCCCAATGGGATAAATGAATGCTTCACTTTTTCCTAATTTATTCATGTTCTTGATTCTTTCTCTTCGTACGTTGTTTTTAATTTCCATGGCTACCTTGTTTCTATTGGCTAATTTTTCATCTCTCTGCCTATAAAAACTCTACATTTTCTCTTTTTCTTCCCTTTACTCCAACAAAGGACTAACGTCCGAAACGTCACTATTCTCTTTTTTACAGTGTTGAATTTAAATTTTCATTGCTATAAAACTGTACGGTTATAAATTTGGTTTGTTTCTTTTTGTTGACCGATCAAAATGAGTATCCCATAGTTCCTTGTAGTACCAGCTGTGTTGCCAAGACAAGTAGGGCCTTGAAAAAAGTGTAGCTAAGTGAATGAGCATCTTCTTGTAGCTACAACTGGTATCATACTTTGTGAAAATAGTGTGTACGAGGATGAGGGATATGTAACTGATAACTACACATACAGCGGGCTAAGGGAGTGACACAGGGTACCTATGAATATCATCCATAGCAAAGCGGTTCAAACTATAAAAACAGATGCTCTCTTATTTATTTTTTGAAAAATGATGTTATAATGATGAAATAAAAATATAAATTAAAACTTTTAATATGATCTGACATCGGTGATTGCAGATAGAACGGCTTACACAAAAAGGGTCACACATTCTCTCTTTGATCTCACACAAATAGTGTGTAAGAGGATGACGGTGTGTAACTGATAACTACAGGGTACCCACATACACATACAGCGGGCTAAGAGAGTGACACAGGGTAACTATGAATACCACCCATAGCAAAGCTGTTCAAACTATAAAAACAGATGCTCTCTTAATTATTTTTTGAAAAATGATAATAATAATAATAATAATAATAATAATAATAATAATAAATCTTTAATAGTAAAGTTCTCCTCTAAAAGGCTTTTCAGGTACTATTTACACAGGTTAAAACACATCTACTACTACTAATTACTACTAATAATAATGAATTACAGTAATTACTATGAACATTACAAGACTCATCTAAAACCTTGTAATTTTCCATTCACTTTGTGCAGGTGAGATAATGATGAAATAAAAATATAAATTAAAACTTTTAATATGATCTGACATTGGTGATTGCAGATAGAAAGGCTTACACAAAAAGGGTCACACATTCTCTCTTTGATTTCACACATAATTGATCTAAAGCATATGAACTTTGCACTAACCCCTGCCCCCCCTCCCCCCTTACCAACCTTCGTTTTTGCCATTAGGTTATTTTTAGATGAATTCCAGACAAATTACCACCTCAAGTTCAAAAACACAACCCAATATTTCTATTAAAACATGGAACAAATATGATATATATGGTGATCTTTTTTAAGAGTACAACTGCCAAAGGCAGACTTACAAAATAACTAAGCTTGGAACACTGCTCTGAGAAATGAAATAACCTTGGTGTCACAAATGTACAGCTATTTTTCAGGGAATGTTGGAATGTTGTATAATTGTTGGAAATGTGTACTTTAAAGAAAATGTTTTGCAGTTCAATAATGTTCAAGCACACCTGACTGCAGCAATGGCATGTCCAATCTCATGAAAAACTCCATTGACTAACAACGAAACAAAATAGTACAATACTTGGCTCCAAGGAACATTTACACCTGGCATCTGTGCAAAATAAATGAGAATTAGATATATTTCCAGTCAAATAGATGACATACTAACAGTAATTTCATAATTTCTGTTATGTTAAAATGTTGAACAAATTCTTGATGCTTTTTCCTTCTATTCAATACCTGATACATACTGAAGCAATAAACAATTAGTAGAAGAATATAAAACCCTTGGGCTACTGTATTATTAACCCAACATTCTTCAGACCAAAACAAAATTCATTTAAAAATGAAAATGTCCAAAAGCCGACCAAAGAAACTAAATTTAATATATACTTTCTTCAGAAGCTAATAAGTTTTGTTCAAAGCAAATGGACTAATAACTTTTGAATTTATGATTAAACAAGGATTCTAACAATCTTATCATTACTGAGGTGAACATAAATTTACTCTGATGATTATAACTATTATATACACAATGAATCTACCAAATCCTTACCACACAATGAGCGCTAATACTCTGGTAATTACCTGGTATTATATTCACAAGGATTCTAGCTATATATATATATATATATATATATATATAGCAATACCTTATAGCTGGGATCAACACTTGCTCTGGTGCTAGCCAAATCTTTTTACAAGCCTAGTGGCTCGTTGGCCAGCACTTGTATCTCCAGATTTTGTAGTGTAAAGCAGATGAGAGTCTTTGACTCTCCCTGAATGGGACACTAATCTATTACAGGTTAGCTCCGAGCAAATGCTGGTACTCATTTACCTACCCCATACGGAAGGAAAGCTGAGTTGGTTTAGGCAGAGAAAGTCACACTGGGATTGAGCTTGATAACTTGGGATTGGAAAGCAGAGAACTTAGCAGCTGCACCAACCACATCCACGCTCCTGTTCTGGTGATTACCTATTATATACACATCCACCCTCCTGTACTGGTGATTACCTATTATATACACATCCACCCTCCTGTTCTGGTGATTACCTATTATATACACATCCACCCTCGTGTTCTGGTGATTACCTATTATATACACATCCACCCTCCTGTTCTGGTGATTACCTATTATATACACATCCACCCTCCTGTTCTGGTGATTACCTATTATATACAGATTGACTCTAACTAATCCTTACCAATTGTACATCCACCCTCCTGTTCTGGTGATTACCTATTATATACAGATTGACTCTAACTAATTCTTACCAATTGTACATCCACCCTCCTGTTCTGGTGATTACCTATTATATACAGATTGACTCCAACTAATTCTTACCAATGAACAATTAATTTCACTGGTGATTAATTTTTATATAAAAAAAGGCTTCTACAGGAACATTTCTTACCACTAGCTACAACACTTGCTCTGGTACTACCTATTATATAATTATATACATTCAAGGATTCAAACAACTCCTCATCACTGGTATGTGCACTTACTGTGACTGGGGATTACCAATAACAAATATCCAAAAGAATCCTTACAATTCCTTAACACTGCAATGAATACTTCCTTTAGCAATTATTGATAAAAAAAATATCCACAAGGTTCTAAAAATTCCTTACCACTGGGAAGAACACTTGCTCTGGCAATTACCTACTATTATATACACAAGGATTCTAATAATTCCTTATACCAATGGGATGAACACTTACTCTCAGACTGATGGTTACCTGTTAATATATAAACAAGAATTACCCAGACTACTTACCAAGGTTTTAATAATAAGACTATGGTGAGTTGAGGTGATTATACATTGTATAAACATGGATCCAAATAATTCCTTATCACTGAAGTAAGAACTTGTTATGGGTATTATATTGTACAATTTTACAATTGAAGATTCAATCTATTCCCTACCACTGGGGTGAGTACTTGTTCAGGGGATTCTCTGGAAAATGCTTTTACCAAGGTTGTGGTCAATAATACAATAGAGAGACACATTGTAACTAGTCCAGCTGCTATTCCAAGATTAAACCAGATTTGTAACAGACTTCCATTTCCTTGGCCCAGTTTCACAAACAGCCTGTTGAACTTTGCTGTGTACCATTTAATTTGACAGAATGACACTGTAATGCTGTTATTCTCAAGGAACTCTCGATACTTGCGTGAGTATCTTCTGCATTTCTAAACATAAAAGGAAATTATATTAAACCATTTGATATATCACATGGAAATGGATTGATCATGAGCCCTAAGTAACAAAATCCTTTACATATTGAAAATCTCATGCAACCAACACATAATGGAACAAATGTTTAGTTTCTCCAGTGTTACACATATGAAAGTCTGTGAAGAGTCTTCCTAGAAAGGACACTAGTTAATCGATCCAGGTTAGACATTAACTGGTATTTATGTTTCTCAGCCTTTAGAAGGAAGGAAAATTGAGTGATCTTTGGCAAAATAAAATATCATACAATGTTGAAATTTGGCAAGATCTCAAGATTGAGCTAAGACTTAGTGATTGACAGATTGAGATCTTACTAACTGCAATAAACATTCCACTTTCATAAATAAACACAAATTTCTTTATGGTAAAACCTAGCTTTTAGAATAAAAGCAGATGTAAGTTCAATGGTATGATGCTTGATTCAGTGCCAGAGGTTTAGACTTGATTTCTACTCAGATACAGTGTAAATACTAAAAATGTTAAATTCCAATCTGGCAGGACAAAAAAAACGTTAAAATAAGGTTGACTCTGATTTAATAGTAATCTAAAGATGTTTCAGGCAAAAAACTTAACTCTTCATCAGTTTGAATCTAAAACTGATAAATGTATTAAGTGAAAAACGTCATCTAAAGTACAGACTGAAATAAAACAATGGCTATATAGTGCTTTATATATGTTCAGAATGTTGATGTGTTCATTGCTGGAGTTTTAAATTCTTTTATGGAATGCCAGGCTTCTAAGAATAACCTTTGTTCAAAGTTTTTTGCCTGGATTATCGCCACTGCATTTATAGAACCAATGACATGATTTTTTTGTGTAGATTTATCAATCCAGGAATTTGATAATGAAATAGTCCTGAATTTAAATACGCTGGATAAATATCAGAGAATGTTTTCATAAGCTTTTAAACTCTGCTAAGTCCTTGGTTACATGACTGGTCATGACATCAACTCCAAAAGACTGGGGTGGGAAATTCGAACTTTGACAAGGGATCCCCTCCTTCTGCTCCTGAGGAGATTGGTCCAGATTGGTTGTGCAAATGTTTTCCATCCTTGTTGAGCAAAGAGTTCAATGTTCTGATATAAATAGCCTCCTTCATTTCCCTCTCATACCACCAAGGTTCGACATCCAAAATCTCTTTGGTCATGATAAAATGGGGAGGATGCTAGCTTGGAGGATAGGACACCCATGGCCCCAAGAATATCGTAACACTACTAGGGCTGTGTTTAAACTGTTCATACTTTCTATACCATGATCAGTTCTGTCAACAGTACACGGAGCTGCGATGGAGTCCCCTGTGTCCCCCATTGTCTGTAACCTCTACATGGAGGACTTTGAACAGAAGGCCATTGCAACAGCCACGTACCCCCATACTTGGGGGCAGCATTACATTGATGACACACATACTAAGCTCAAAAGGGCCTACGCACAAGAGTTTACAGACCATCTCAACAGCATAGATGAAGATATCAAGTGTACCACCGAGGCAGAAGCTGAGATTCCCACCAATGATAACAGTACTGAGAGAGCCCTCGCATTTCTAGACAAATGGTCTGTGATAAATGACGATAGAAGTATTAAGACGAGAGTCTACAGAAAGACTACGCACTCTGACCAGTATCTCAATTTTGAGAGTAACCACCCATTGGAACTCAAGAGTGGGGTGATGAGGAACGTGACCCATCGCGTGGAAACCACTTCTAAAAAATAAACATTCTGTTAAGAACAGTTTAAAATTTATGCAAAAGGTTCAAAATCGCAGTAATGATACTGATCAGATTATGGTTTTGTTCAATGTGATAGTGCTTTTCACTTCAACTCCTGTGAATGAAGATGTGAGATTAACGAAACAACAGCTTGAGCAGGATATTTTGGTCAAAAACATCATGAAGTTATTGGATTTCACTGCACTCAACAGTTTTTTCACAGTAAAGGGTGAGTTTCAGATGTGCAATGGGTTTCATGCACATCTAAATTCCATCAATCGGCACATTCAGTTTACCTTGGTCACAGAAGAGCATAATTGATTGGCATTTTTAGATTCACAGACAACTACCGGAAACCAACCCATACCAACCAGTATCACAATTTCCATTCCCATCATCCGTTGCAGCATACAAGATCAGCTGTTAACAGATTATTAGATCCCACAAACAAAATTCCATACAGACACAATAGAAAGCAAAAAGAGCACACTCTCTCATTCATAAACTGTAAAAAAGTCAAGGTTGGAACAAAACATAAAAAACACAAAACATGGACAATACTGGCCAGAACCAACAGAACAAATGAATAACTATTCCATATGTTCAAGACGTAGCAGAGAAAATTGGTAGGATACTAAGAGAAGGGATACAAACTGCATTTAAGCCTATATATACACGCTCAGTCATGTCTTCCCTCACCCAAAAGTTAAACCAACTGTCCCACTAGCAAAACGAGAGATACAGCTTATAAGATCCCAAGTCTCAATTGCAACTTTGTGTATTACGAGCAGACAAAATGACCCTTACAAAGAGATCTAGAGTAGACGAACATAAAGATGCAGTAAAAATTCAGGACAAAAACTCAAAAATATGTGAAAGAAACAAACCATGTCAGCAGTTTTATAAATGCAGTGACCATAACCCAAGCAAAGAACTTCCAACAAAAATTATTCTTTGAAGCCTGGCATTCTTTAAAAGATAAAACTTCTAGCAATGAACACATCAACATTCTGAAACTATATAAAGGACTTATATATGTGAACAATAGCCATAATTGTTTTATTTCAGTCTGTAATTTAGATGAAGTTCTTCACTTAAAGTCTTATATATTCATTAGTTTTAGATTCAAACTAATGAAGAGCTACGATTTTAGCCTGAAATGTCTTCAAATTAAATCAGAGTCAGCCTTTTTTTAAATTTTTTACAGTATAAACACCCAGAGTCATAATTGATTATTGCTGACACTGCATTTGGTCTAACATCTGCTAACTATTTAGACCTTATATTTTCAATGATGAAGACATCTTGTATCAGAAGATAATCTTTTCATGCTATTTGGGAAACTTCAAAAAAGAACTTGTCACATAAGACTTCACAGTCTCATTTGCATAATTGAATTAAGAGTATTACTAAGAATAGTCCCCTGCATTACCATTGCCATCCAATTTTTAGAAGTGTTTCTCCAGACCCAACCTTTATTTTTAAAAAATATTAATACAGACATTACATGAGAATGATAATTATAATAAATTGTAAGAAAAGTAATACTCATTATCAATCATCACTTGAAAGAATTCATTAATAAAGTCTATACCTAGGATTTGTTGTCTACCTTGTAGCCACAAGGTCTACATTTCGATCTCAGCTATAAAATTGTACATTGCTGTGCTTCCAATGTTTGTGGCATCTTCTTTTCTACCTAAAATAGCTAAGCCTTCCATCTATCTAGGGTAAGTAACATAGAACCAGTGTCTGCTAGGAGCTGAATAACCTGGGATGAATTTGTGTCCCATCCATTGGGAGTTTAAGGTTGTAACCTGCTTAACAGTACTGAGACCAGAAATACAGTAAGCACCGGTTCCAGCAGCCACTTGACTCATAACGGATTTAGTTTCTACAGGGGTATAGACATTCAGACAGGGTTTTTGGTCACACTTTATGTTGTCTCCTCATCTTATACAGAAGGTTGCGTCTAAAACCTTTTTTAGTATGAATTTACAATATTCTATTGTGAATCTGTGAATCTGATTGGCTCTTTCACTGTTTTCTATCTACTGATAGAAATTTTGACCATACACAAAGCTTCATGTACATGACTAACAAGAATTGCTTTGAGAAAAAAAGAAACAATGGTGTTGCGACAATTTGCCGAAATTTTGGACCAAGAAAATGAATATTTAATTGAAAGAGCAGTTCCAGATAAAACAAAAATAGTTACAAAATTCGGAAAAAAAAGTTTTAATGGTAAGATAAAAGTTTTACCAGTGTATTCATAAGAAAGATTTGTTTCACACCTCAGTGCACATTGTGTGCAGTGTTTGGAATCTTTTAAAACACAATAAAACATTTTTTCTTAATTTGCTCATAGAAAACCAGGGCCAGTAGTCTAACTGTTAACTAGAAATGATCTTAGTTTTCTAGGGGGAAGGGAAAAACCACCTGTCAAGGCCCTCCCCCAGGACAAGGCTACTCTATCAATTTCAACTCCTTGTCCCCACCAACAGGCATACCATTAATTGGTATATTATTACTTATACTGCATTTGAGGCTGTTTTTTTCCTCTAAAAATCATTTGTTTAATTTTTTTTTTCCAAATTACTATTATTATAGTAATTTTCAATATACCATTTTGATTTGTTTCATTCTCTAATTATTCATTTCTACTCTTGATCCCTTGACATTGATGAAAAATCACATTGTGACGCAGAGTCTACCAAAACATCAAAAAACAAAATTTCGAGTTTCGTTTAATGGTAAAATTTCCGTATTGGGGCCTACTATTGTGTGAGTTTTACACAAACTAAACCTCATCCAGACCCTAACTTCAATATATAGTTACACGCTATGAAATTGTATGCATAAATAAGTAGGCCCCGATACGAAAATTATCCCAAAGTAAATCATTGTACAAACCTGCAAATATATGTGAAGCACATACAGACCAATCCACAAACCAGCCACCAGATAAACACTTGGGGACCGAAGCATTATCAGTTGCTTTTTCTGCAATGCATGTGCAGACGCTACCACCCGTCGACTTCATGTCTTCGATACATTGTGATACACGCGTTTAAATTTCCTTTGAAGCTCACCTTAACAAGATTCTAACAAAGATAAGGCAAAGGCAACAAGTTTTACACTTTTCTTCTAATCTCAAAGAAAATATTTCAAATCACGTGCAGAGACTAAATAAAATTGAAACAACTCGATTTTCAAATGCAATACTAATTTAACTGGCCTTTTAGTCATTTCTATAAAAACTCTGATTACAAATTTTTATAGTTTTTTTCAATAGCATAGCTACTTTGTTAGCAAACAAAAAATGTTTGTTTAAAATTACTAACAAAAACAAAGACAAAAAGCAAAACCCTTAGCTTCAGCCATTTTTAAGAATCCGTGCAGGTACTGGTAACGAAGGTCCGATTTGATAAAAAATAATAAGGGAGGGGAGGGAGAAATGTTTAAGTTGTACTTCCATTTCTGTTTCTGGACAGGTAATAACTTCAAAAATTAATTCATGAACTAGATAGCAATTTTAAAAAGAATATGAAAAGCTTCTATCTTGTCTAACATCAGGCCATTTATAATAATTCACTGAAAACATCAAGCAAGTTGCTAGCTTTTGAAGCCGCTAACGAACGTGAACGAGGGAGTGTCAGATTACTCCAACACAAGAGCTCTTGATCGCCTACCTCCACGCTTCCCTGTTTCCATTATGGCGCGTTGCTCCTCAGTCTTACTGAGCCCTGTCTATCTCACGTGAGTGTCTAACATCGTAGTTCTCGAAAGCTCTCACGTCCTAGCTCAACTTCGCATCTGTTGAGCGCGCGGGGTGATGAGCTCGCAGGCTGCCATCAAACCTCATCGCCGCTGTCTTTTAAAACAAAAGGAAAGAAGATAAAAAGAAGAAGAAGAAAGAAAAGAAGCCACAAAAATAAGACTCAATGTAACGTTGGCATAGTATCGGATGAAACCGCATTTAACCCAATCTGGCCCGCAATAGTTTTGGGCAACCGGAAGCAGCTCATTCTCTTCCCTCTACCCCTCGCACCCTCTACCCTCCACCCATGTCATCTTTTTCTTAGTTAAGCCTGAGAGTTGTTAACCGCGACATGAATGGTCTAATAGTTTTTGAAATATTCATGTTGTATTTTTTATTTTTAGCTAATTAGCTTTGATGTCATCTTTTGCATATTTTTTTTATTTTATTAATTTAGTAGTTTATATTGCGTAATAAAATTTCATTGGAAAAAAGATTTGCTTATCAAATTACAGTTCCTAATCTATTGATAAATGTTGCAAAACTCATATATTATCAATATTTGGTATAACTCCAGCGTGACATGTGTGACAGGTAACGGTTTCAGGTAACGGAAGTTACTTAAGTCTAAACTGGTATTTTGTCCACGAAAAATAAAGAAACAAAGCAAAAAGTTGTACTCAGTGATAGTAAGCGATTGGAGACACCAACTTAAAAGATCCTCGAGTTTGTTTTTTTTTTCTTTACTGCAGTATTATTTGTTCTATCAAAGCATTTAAGGTTACTGTTCAGTTTAAGCGGTGTTTATAATTAATGGAGCATTTCTGTTATTTCTCAAAGTAACCCTATAAACCTATATATCACTGAAAAACTTA
Source organism: Zoanthus sanctaehelenae (assembly GCA_028564885.2). NCBI lineage: Eukaryota > Metazoa > Cnidaria > Anthozoa > Zoantharia > Zoanthidae > Zoanthus > Zoanthus sanctaehelenae. Next base: position 10,472 of record JAOTRI020101356.1, read on the forward strand.
TCAAATTCTCTAAGTCGCTGTTTAATTTTTAGTTGCTAAATTAAAATAGATAAATAGAACGAAATCCTTGTAGTCCGACCTTTGTGCTCTCTTTTCCCAAGCCCACTGCATGATATGTTTGTTTTTCTCCGCCCCAAAGAACACTCAGTCAATCAGAATCACTTCTGACTGTACAGTTGCCCGCTAGGTGCGAAAAGTTAAAAAAATTAACAGAACTGAATAGTAACCTTAAGTGGAATAATGAGTAATACTGAGAATAATAAAGTGCTTAATTTAAGTTAGCAGGTGGCTTTTTCTTGCAGATGGCTCCAAAAACGCGTGCTGAAATTCAAAAAGCGTACCGAGAGAGGAAATTGCAAGTTGAAGGTGTAACAAAAGCAAAACTCAAGAAAAGTAGGGCTCAGATCCAAAAGGAATACAGGGAAAGGAAAAAGCAGTTTAATAGTGAAGCATTCTTGAAACAGGAAAGAGAACGGAAGCGTGCCGCTTATACGCCCAGCATCCTTCTACCAGAGAGTGCGTTGGCTAAACGAAGAAAGGAGAACCGAGAAAAGGCGAGAAGATTTAGAAGGAAAGTAAAAGCAAACTCTTTCCAGCTTATTGAAGATGAAGATATTACAGAGGGGCCCAGACAGGGAGAATGTCTTTAGGGCCAGAAGGAAAAGCTTGTTGTTAAGATTGACTTCAAGCGCCCAACCAAGCGGGCAAGAAGCAGAAAAAGAATCAGCCGAGGCATAGCAATAGCACACAAAAAAATAAAAAGTCTCGAATGTGACAACGAGAAGCTACTAAAAAAGACGTGGACGCTTCAAAAGCGACTACAAAGAGCTCGAGGTAAAAGCCCCAAAAAAAGCACAGCAACTGATCATGAAGAGCAGTCGAGTACACCTAGAACACCCAGAAGCAAAACCAATTCAGCTATAAGGAAAGCAGGTGTCAGTCCCAAACATTTGCTGCGTCCAATTCGCAAACAGCTATTGTTTGCTCAAGTCCTGGTAGATGAGGTCGAAGCGTCATTAAAAACAAGTAATGCTTCCTTCAAGAAAAGTACTCGACGAGGTCTAGCAGCAAGCATAGTATCTGGAAACATCCTTCGCAAGTACCGTTGCGTGCGATCATTGAGCAAAGCTATTTCCTTAAATAGAACCACCCTGAGTAAATCACAGGGGAAGCTGATGTATCCAGCAAAGCAGCGCGAAGTACAAAAACAAAAGCAGCTGAACAAGGCCATTCAAGAATTCTTGGAAAGGGATGACAATTCAAAAATGATGCCAGGAAAGGGTGACTTCAGGAACTGCGATGGCGTAAAAGTACAGAAACGGTATCTGAATGACTACATGCACAATCTCCACGCCAAATTCAGAGCTGAAAATCCAGAAATGAATATCAACAGATCCGTGTTCTGTCGTAGGCGACCTCAGCACATCCTACCCACATCATTTACCTCCAGAAATACATGCCTCTGCCAACGCCATCAAAATATGTCCCTGACACTCAGAGCAATCAAGGCCTATGGAATCAAACTGGCAACGAATCCCGACACATTCGTTAAAGATGTAACAATTGGCCCGACGCTACCAGAGATCACAGACGCCCTACCAGCTGAGGTGAAATATAGCCAGTGGAAGCGCGTGACAGACACCGAAGGGAAAAAGAAGATGAAGATTGTGTCCCACACGGCTACTAAAGTCGAGTTTGCCGATATCCTGGAGGAAGAGACAGAGGAATTTAAACAACATGTGGAGAGAGTAAAGATCCAGTACGATCAACTGAAAGCCCTAAAAGACCGGCTTCCCCAAAACCATGCCATCGTACAGATGGATTTTGCAGAAAACTATACCTGCCAGGCCAGTGAGGAGGTACAATCAGCATATTGGAATGCCTCCATGGTGACACTGCATCCAGCTGTCTCCTACATGTTTCATGAAGACATAATGGAACATACCAGCAGAGTGTTTGTGTCCGACGAGCTCGGGCATAATTCGGCCACTGTATTCGCCATAATGAAGAAGTTGGTTTCTGAAATGAAGACGGTAACTCCCAATCTTAAGCACATCCACTACTATACAGATAGTCCAACTTCGCAGTACCGAAACAAGTTTATCTTTTACATCGTGAGCCGCCACAAGAGCTTATTTGGCGTAAGTGCTTCATGGAATTACTTCGAAGCTGGCCACGGGAAGGGTCCCTGTGACGGAGTAGGCGGTTCTGTAAAAAGAATGGCAGACGAGGCTGTTAAGCAGAGGAAGGTAGTCATCCAGGATGCCCACGACTTCTTCTCCTGGACACAGCAGCACATGTGCGCAAGCTCCGTGACGTTCATCTTTGTTCCACAGGAAGACTGCAAGGCTGCCCAGCAAGAGATAGATAGCTTTGGAGAGCTCAAGGCCTTGCCGGGAACAATGAAGATACATGCTGTGGCAAGCTTACCAGATCAGCCAGGACAGATCGTTGTAAGGGAAACATCTTGCTACTGTGAGCGCTGTTTCACCCTTGACTCAGTTAGTGTGCATTCGCCTTGCAAGTGGCAAAGACATCACTTGACAGAATACCAACCTCCAGGTAAACACATATGTAGATTCCATCTACGACTTAAAATACCTGACGGCTTTTTTCAAATCTACAAATTTAAATTACTTATATTTATTTTCAGAAAGCGACGAAGTAAAGCCATCCAATGATGATTGGGTTGCCGCTGATTACGATGGCAAGTGGTACATTGGAAAAGTACTTAAGATCGACCTTCAGGATAGAGATGCATACATCACCTTTATGCAAGCTTCTGAGAAGTGTGAAGACACCTTCAAGCTACCCAGTAAACCGGATGAAGTTTGGATAAACTTCCCATCAATCCTAGCCATCATTGCAGCCCCTACTCCATATGGCAAAACCAAAAGACAGTACAAAGTAAACACGGAAACTGTGGAAATGATAAGTCGTTTGCACACAACATGGCTGGAGAAGAATACCTCAAATGAATAGATAATGTATTTTGGGAAGATAAGCTTCAACAGAATAGTATCACATAAGAGGCGATATTATAAGTATTAGGTTTATTTTTTTGCTGTGAAACCGCCCTAGTATGGGAACAAATGTAGGTGTAACGTGGTTGGAGAGATTAAGTGAACTTATTTTAGTTAGCAGTAAAGTGTGAAATAACCACCGTTACCTAAGCCGTTACAAGAAAAATATATTTTATAATAAATAATGAGTAGGTTTTTACTTCAACCTCTTTGTTTAAGTGAAAAGCTGCTTTAGCCATTGATAAAGAAATACTTATTGTCTTTTGTCTTAGTAATGTCATAACTTCCGTTACCAAAAACGTTACCAAGAAAAAAGTAAACTAAATTTTTTTGTTAGACTTGACAAAACAAAGGCTGACCAAATGATGTTAGCATTACCCTTAAGTTTCCATAAAATCAAAACTCATCAGGAAATCCATCCGTTTATAGAAAATAACAAGAATTGCATTAAAGGTAGCATTTTTAAATTTAAAAAAATCGAAATTTTGATTTTCTTTAAAAGCCCAGATAACACTTGAATAAAGTCTTACTTTATCTATTTGATGTTTTTGTATGTACTTTTTAATAGTAATGGTAGTAGATTCAAAATAGGGGATGGTTCGTTCAATAAAATGCAAAAAAGAAATAATTTAGTGAGATAT
>JAOTRI020101367.1:0-14135 GCA_028564885.2 Zoanthus sanctaehelenae
TCTAATTTGAAAATGGCTGTATGAAATGGCCGAAACGTCATTAAAAACATTATTAGTGCTGTCGTTTATTTTGAAATGTTTTAACAAAACTGTCCTAGTTTTGTAAATAGCCAACTGGTTTGCCTCCTACCAGTTGGGATTAATATTCTTAATTGGGGGAGAGGGAGGTTTTTAATATGACTTTGAAAAGGTCCTGGAGTTGTCATTAACTGTGTATTTTTGCCTTGTGTATTATATTTTTACAGTTCGTCCTCGGAGACTTTTGTGTTTTTCCGTCAGTCTTTGAAAGGTAAAAATTAGTAGGTCTTTGAATGGCTAAATATGACTTGGCACTTTCATAGGTTGCTATTATTTACCTTTATGCAAACTATTTCAAATTCCCTACTAATTATTGCCACCTTATATTATTTCACATGAACTGATTGCTCAAACGTTCCTTCATTGCTGTGAGTTTCCATCGATCTCACTGCTTTCTAAATGTTAGTCAATGTAAATCATACCAGAAAACTGACTGAGAAAAAGGTTATTTTTTAATAACAACTTCAAAATAAAATTCTCTTTTTCTAAAACTTTCTTTTTTTTCTGTAGTAATTAACTTTGAACAAAGACTTGAATGGCAGAAATTCCCTAGTGATTGATATTCATTTTGCAAGGCATTTCAGTTATCTCAGACTGAATTTTTGACAGGAATATTTCAAAAATGTACAACAAACAGCCCTAGTTTTTAAAAAAAGTCAATTGGGAATTAATTGACAAGTACTCTTCGAAAAAGGCCCGGTCTAACAATTCTTCATGCATGGTTTATATCTTCTCAATCAGCCTTAAAACATGATTGTTTTACCATTGTGTTAGCGCTAACTTTTTGTGAGTTTATTTTAATTATTAAATCTCATGTCTTCAAAAATCTTTCACTCACAGTTAAATAAATGCAAATACGAAAGTTTAACTTCCAATGAAATATTGCAGAAATAACTAACGCGTTACATTCTAAGCATATTTCATTTTCTTATAAAAGGGTTTTCAACATATTTACAATCTGCGAAACCGACAGGATAGTGTTGCAAGGAAAGGGAGAGAAGATTTGGTAACTTGCACGATGTCAGGAGTGGATTATTTTCTCAGTTTGAATGTTGCTTCATCGAAGGATTTTGTTGAGAAAGCGCGGGAAGTCTTTCACAGGTACGAGCCTCGTTGAGCTGGCATTGAATCGTTTTTATATATAATTGAACAACTTTATCAGACCAACCAAACATGAAATATTTTTCATTTAAAGAGAAGCTGTTTAGCCAGTTTCAATAAAAATGAGCTGTTGCATATAGAAGTGCACCGCCGTGTTTTAACTCATTGCATTAATACGTATGTCCTTTATCGTTATTTTGTTGTTATTGCTGAAAATTAATACTTTTATTTAAACAATTTTATTCGCAGAGATACTAGTTTTACTAACAACTCACAATATTATATCCCCTTTTAAAATTTGCTTTAATATTGTACTAAAAACGTCAGCATTAAACTGTTAAATGTATGTAGTGACTTACTGCATGCGTTTCTCTGCGTGTACTTTTTACTGAATGATAACATTAAAACTTAGAAGTGAAATAAGAAAAGTTTATTAACAGCAAGACTAATGCTACGTTCACTATGCACTTTGTCAGTTTGTCCGTGTCCAATTTTTGCACGGTGGGCACCGATGTGAGCACACTAGCCTACTAGCTTTTCATTAATCCACGCTAGAGTTCTGGCCTGGTGCCCGTGCCAGAGTACAAGGTAGGGGCCTTCCACCCGGGCACCTAGCTATAATGGGCCCGGAGCCCTTGTTTGAACACAGCACAAGTGCATGTATGTGAATATAACCTTACTCGAGCTCAGTAAAATTGCATAACTGCTATACAGTCTAATTATGGAACTGTCAATCGTGTCCAACTGACACTTTTTATGGAAAGGATATAGGGCCATTTTTAGGTTATCAACAACTTTTTAGATCGCTTTCAATATTCAAATATTTTTAGAATAGTTTTTAAAACAAATTTTAAAACCATGTACATGAGATAATAATACATCACGAGCAAAGCCACCAAAAACACACATATTTGGCAATCGGATCAATAACAGATCCTTTGCCAGGCTGTCGTTTGACTTATTTTTATCCTTTTCTAGAAACGGAATTAGCACATGGATGTGTACAGACATTCCAGGAGGGAGCCAATTTCGTAACGAGATTCTTTTCAATGCGAGCAGTGCAAAAGTGTTTTTGATGTTTATCAATGAAGAGTGGGCAAAGTCCAACGAATGTTTATTTGAATACAACTATGCATTGGTAAGACACAAAACCCTGCTTCAACCTAGTCTGATATTCTCATATAGGGAGTTTTGTAGAAGTTGAAGGGTCCTTACTGGTCTTTGGAAAAGACTACTAAAAATTTCCAAACATTGAGGTTTTCAGAGACATTAACGCAGAATAACTTAAAATCATTATTTTCTAGAAAAATAGCCACAAGTTTAGGAATGGCATGTTTTATATAATAATTAATTTCACATAAAGTATTATCACCATGACAACAGTTAGCCATTTCGGCCTGTTATAATATCATTTTTTACTAACTTTTTGATAACACTGACGCTAGATTATCTTTGATCGTTAAGTAACGCAGCTCCTTAGTCACAGTACGCAAGGTTTCGCAGTATCACGAAAAAAACTGTTTTCTAGAGTTGTCTAGAAGTTCTGCATAAATTTATTTTTTTAAAAGTTCATTATAAATCGAATTTACCCAATCTAAAAATTGTTTGAACGTTATTTCCAAAACTATCCAGATACTGAAAACCAAAAGGCGAATTGAGATTTATTAAAAGTATCAAATTTTCTCAAGTGTAATTTCTGGCAAAAAAAATGCTAGTTAAATTAACAGTTTGTAGTTCATGGACAAGGGGCCAGCTATCCAAAGTACCTGGTCTCACCAACTGCTTTTTAAATTCCTTCATGCATTTTTATATTGTAATTCAGATGTCTATGTTTTGTTCAGTATCCAAATTGCTGAAGTGAGACTTTTATAATTGATTTTTTAAGGACACTATCCCGAGCCATTTTTTTTGTTAAATTCGCAGGATGCATTGCACCATTGTCCTCTTGCATGTAAGAAGGATTAATTATATATTTTTTCACAATTACTTATACTTTCATAATTTTCCATGTATAGTTTGTTTTACTTGTTTAATTTTCGTCATGCTCATAAAAAATTATTCAATTTCCTTTTTTAATCTACTGGCCAGATACTCGCCTATTTTTTTTATTTGACAGTTTTTAGCTATTATATGATGCCGTTATTTTATTGCACCAACATCACATTTTATAACCATTACATTCAAATACCGTTGTGAACTATTTACAATTATCTATTCCACACCTGAAGAAGACTAGTCCAGCTAGCTAAAATAAACTTATTAAAGCTTTTACCCCGATTAGCAGTTCAAAATACTATAAATAATAAAATTTTAAAAGAAAAACAAAACAAAACTTGATGGAGCTGTAACAATCCCATACCCCAAAGGTCAACAATTTGTTGTGCATGGTGTGTTTGCAAAGTATTACTTTTGGACGTTATTTATGTGTGAAGGGCAACGCACATCTAACGATATATTAGTGAGACAACTTTATTTAAATATTAATTAACCAGATGACGGCCGGCACCACAAGATCTTGAGATTTGCTTTATCTCAAGTAACTCTTGAATCGAAAATATTCTTTATTTTACAGTACAAAAGCATGAAAAAGAAGACTCCACGTCTTATGCCATTCATCACTGAAAATTTTGACTTGGAAAAATATCCGCACGTGGAACAGATCATAGCATGCCTACAAGGAGTATTTTTAGACAAGGTACGTTCTTTATCGCAATAGAACGTATTGACAAAGGCATTTGGTTGGCTATGAGCAATTTTTATTGGAAAAAGCAATTTTAAGATATCTTTCTCTGGTAAACATCGCTGAGCTATTAGAATTTACGTTTTACTTAACAGAATAAATAGCTCTGTTTATTTATTTATATAGTGCGGCACTCATTGACGTTAACTGGACACCTACGTTTAGTAGGGTTGTATCTTGTGAATGTGTCAATGAAAGATTATACCAGGCTCTCTTTGAAGCAAGCAAACATTTAAATGCGCGAAAACTGAGGAGAATAGAAAAAAATACCAACCAAAGGGATGGGGACGAGAAAGGCTGAAATATAAAAGATATTTCCTTATAACAAAGACAGTTAATATCGAAAACCCGAGTAGAAAGTGAAAGCAATTATTAACTGTCAATATTTTTAAAAAAGATTTGTCGAGTAATGTCAATATCTAAAACTGAAAAATATCAATAATTCTATTTCATATCACGCCGTCATAATTTGGCGTTGACGCCATTCACGGCTATTGCCAATCTCCTTCAGGACAAAGACCATAAATCATTTGACTGAGATGAAGAAAACTTTTATATTTTAGTTATTATAAAAAATAATATTGACGAAGAACAAAATTTTTAGCAAAAGTGCTTTAAATTGTATTAGTATAAATTTACAATGTTCTCTTGTGAATCTATGAATTTGATTGGCTCTGTCACTGTTTTCAATCTGCTGATAGAAAACAATTGTGAATAGCCATTGAAAATCGTTTTTCTATCAATTTTGACCAATTACGAAGCTTCATGTACATGACTGAGAAGTATCGCTTTGAAAAAAAACAATGGCGTCGCGACAATTTGCCGAAGTTTAGGACCAAGAAATTGGATATTTAATTGAAAGAGCAGTTCCAGAAATCGCAAAAATAGCGACAAAATATGGAATAAAAAGTTTTTATATGCATTTGACATACAACTTTGTCTAACAGAAACATTTTTTCTCCCAATGAAAGCTGAAATTTATCACTTGAAATGAATCTTTGTAAACACAATAAAACATTTTTTTCCTAAACGTTAATCCACATTTTTATGCCTATGAGAACATTGTAAATTTATACTAAAACAATTAGACTAATCGCCCTTGTTTAATTTTTTTTCTACGAGCGATAGTCACTCGGCTGATCCTCGTTGACTATTTGCTTGTAGAAAACTCGGACTCGTAGTCTAATTGTTAAAGAGATTAAAAAAGCAGCAAAAACGTTTCTTGCACTTTTCATAACTTTAATTACAATGATATAAAAGCTTTTTATGTTCTGTTGGTAATTTACTTTACTGATCAACTTCGATTATTGACATTGTCGCATGCGGCCTTTCTTCCTAATTACCGTAATAAAAAAAATACTAAAATTTGGTTTTAAAATATTAGTTTTAAACTGCAACTTTTTTCCCAAGTACCCCAATCAAGATGAAGGAATTCGTACTGTCATGCAAACACTTCAAGACACCGTACCTATGAACCCTGAAAAGCCACACCAGCAATCTCCAAAGCTTGAAGCAGTCACAGTTGTTAGAGGAGAGGCTGAAAAAGAATTTGCATCTGTGTTCGAATCACTCAAAGACAAAAATGTCGACTTACCATCAGGTCAGTTGCCATAGCAACAACAAAATGTCACATACAGTCTGAGAATACACATGTTTTTCCAATGCTTTGTAAAATAATCCTAAGTACGATAAACACAAAATTGCAAGAGAAGTTGTAGTTTTAAGTAAGAAGAGTAATAAAATAACGTAAAGTAAATTCGATCGGTTTTCTGGGAAGTGTTTGTACATGCAAGATATATAAGTGACTTTAAATGTTATTAAGACTTTAATTTTAGTTTACTCCTAAAGTAACGTTGACGTCACTTGTTTTGATATAACAACACACTTGCAACCTTCATTTTTTCCCCTTAAGAATTACATTGATAATATTTTATGTTTCAAAATATTAAAAAAAGGAATTGTTGCCTGAAATAACTGAAGGTAATAAAACCACGAAACGAGAAGCACAAATTAATTACAAGATTACTACTTTGAGGCCGGTCAAAGTATTATACTGATACACATAAATAAATACAAACAAAAAATTAAAAGGAACAAATTAGCAACATACAATAAACAAAATTTAAATACTAAAGTGAGTTTAAAAGTAAAATAAAATGAAGTAATACGAGAACGTGAGCTTATATGGGGTAAATAACAAATGACAATTCTAAAGTTAATCTAAAGTGTTTTTTAATCAAAACTGGATAAATGAGTGCATCATAAAACTTCAGCAAAACATTATTATTGATAAATGCTCCAACCTACTTAGGATCTCTATACCTCTCCAAATTTATTGAGTAATAAACTCAACATGATTTTGACAACTCGAATGAGTCTATTAATATACCAAGATACTTAGCAGAAAATAATTTTTCTTACTCACTTGAGTATATTTTATGCGGTTGCAAATCGTCCATGAGCAAATTAAAATTTTCAAAGAAATTTTATATTAACACATAGAACATTATCAATTTTCAACTCTAACCACTAATCTTTTCATAGATCTATAAAAGCCAAATAAATACTTCATCAATAAAGAAAGTCCAAATTAAATTTTTTAAAATTCTACTAAGTCGACGTACCTCAAACTTATCCATATGAGGTACATTTCACGATGCAAACCCACATTTTGAAAACAAAATATTGGAACTAAATCTCAAATTTCTTGATTTCAGGAAAATGGGAAGGATACTTCATAGACAACCGGGCTCTCCTGGAAAAGGCGCCAGGCGATAAATGGCTCATTGATGTAAACATGCATTTCAAGAACAATAATGAGTTTGTTGCAACTGGTTGTGATGACGTTGGACCTTTCACTTTTAAAAATGGAGAGATAAAAGGTTTATTCCAAAATCTATTTATTACAAAATTCTAGTTTAAATTGTATATTACAAACTTTTAGTGTTACAAATGGATCACAGCCACAAACTGAATTATATACTAAGTGAATTTAGTAATAGCAGACATGGTTGGCACAGTTTCTAAGATCTCTGCTTTCCAACCACAAGGCATGCACTTTGCCGAGATTAAAATATTTGTGTGATCCCCTTTTCCACCCAAGCCAACTCAGCTTTCCTTCCTCCCGGGGTAGGTAAATGAGTACCAGCGTCTGCTGGGAGCTAACCTGCGTTATGGATTACTGTCCCGTCCAGGGGGGTCAAAGATTCTCGTACTCTTAACACAACGGAAGTATTAGTAATACTACTAGTAGTAGTAATAGCAATGCTTGGTTTTTCCATTCTTGTTCTCTTTTCTCTAACTCTCCTTTATAATTACACAAACATAAACACAAACAAATTAATAGTTATTAACTTACTTTAACTGATTCCTCAATGGAAGAAAAGACCCTGCATATAACGAACACAATCGTTTTTTCAATCTGTAACTTGTATTATATATTCCCCGAGTGACAAATATGCATAGCACAAACGTCCTACTACCTAAAAAGAGATAAATTCCGCTACCAACACATCCATAGTTAGCAACTACCACGTTTGCCCGGCCCTATACCACAAATTATTCTTATATCCATGTTTTATAAGAATTATACGCTTTTACCATTACCAGTTAATATTATGTTACGTTGCAATAACTAGCTACTTCTTTGTAACCAACAAAACTATCTTTGTCATTTGTGCTAACGATTTATATATTCTCAACTGCGAATGGACTTAGCAGCTCTCTGCTGTTGACATCGTAGCTGCTATTGCTTTTTCTTCCAATACTATCTATACATTTAATTGTTCACCTAATTAGTCAACAATCCATTCTTGAAATAATAACTAATTCGTTTCACATTATTTTAGACTTGAAGGTAAAGTTTCTCAAATCGTATGTAACACATAATGTGTGTTATGAAGGACAACTTAGAGGAGTACAGATGAACGGTCGTTGGTATTTGGAAACCCACCCCCACATCAAAGGAGTCTGGGCAATGTGGCCTGTAAACTAGCTTCCAGGTCTACAACTACGTCATAACCGACAAGTGCAAATATCGTAATTTATAACGTCATACGTGCAACATTTGACATTATACTTTAAGACTGTGTACTTGTAGACCAAATCTTGAGCATTAATTTAAATAAAATGAATTCACAAAATGTATTGTCTAATTGTGCATCAAAACAAGTTTTCGATTCACTATACTTGTTCATATTTAACTCCGGTCACAAACGTAACATGAAGACTGTTGATAATTGTATAATAGCTTCTGAAATCCACGCACACCCAATACAACAAAATTAAACTACCGCAACCACTTCGGACTAAAAGTAATAAAACTATAATTCCAATATTATTACCAACAAAGAAGCGAGGCGGCAACATATAATTAGAGCTCCGCTATTAAACCAAAATAAACCCACCACAAAAACCACTTGTGTGAGCACCAAATATTAAAGAACCATCAAAATGAAATACACCTCAAACAAAATTTTATTGAAAACCAACTGCAATACATCAACAAACTCCACAGCAACACTTAACAAACTAAATTGAAATACTAATCGAATTCACATGCATATTTAAAGTCTAAATCTAACAGCAACACAACGCTTTTAAAATTAGCCTGTTGTCGAAGAGCTAATATGTCACACGGGCGGACGTAGTTGACGCAGTTTGTAAGATCTCTGCTTTCCAACCACAGGGTCCCCAGTTCGATCCTGCGGGCCTTTGCCGAGATTCGAATATTTGTGTGACCTTATTTTCCGCCTAAGCCAACTCAGTTTTCCATCCTTCCGGGGTAGATAAATGAGTACCAGGACTTGCTGGGAGCTAACCTGCGACGGATTAGTGTCCCGTCCAGTGGGAGTCAAAGACTCTCATCCGCCTAACACAACAGAATTCGGAGATAAGCGCCGGCCCCATGGGCCACTAGGCTCGTATAAGGATTTAGCAGATAATATACGCACCAATCGATACAGAGATATAGATGTGAAAATGATCAGAGTCCTATAAAACTAATAGAACTCCTAAAATGGACTAGAAACATAAAACTTTTTCAAATGTGGGAATTGAATGTAACTTGGTGATTAAATACTAAATTCTTTATGCAGCATGTTAAAATACTCAAAACTGGAACATTTTTTAAACACGAAGTTTGTTTACACCTAAGTTTTTAAATTCTAACACTACCGATTATAAACTACTTATTTCAATACATGTTGTACACTTCAGAATATCAGTGATAGGCCACCTCTGGGAATCAGTGTCGCCTAATGTTACTGCAACATTACAAATCCCACGGGAAAATGGTAAAAATTCCGTTAACGCGGCAGAACGTTTTTTGATAGAAGGGACCTTGAGCAACGAGGACGGCGACGTCGACGGCAGAGAGCAATAGAAAATACAATAACTGCACGTTGGAATGCGCCAAGTGGGGCACGTGCACGGAGTTGTCGCTAAAGTTACGTGAAAATACCATTTTTAGAGTTGTCGAGCCTACTTGGACATAACAGCAAAAACATTTTCAGTATTTGTTTAGGTTCGTGGAGACACAATAAATCGGTTTTCTATTCACAAAGGAGTAAAGGAAGGAAACGAAACCGCAAATGCTTCGAACAAAAAAACAAATAATAAACCAGAAAGGTGATTTTTTGGAGCCGTCGTCGTTCACGTTCCCGTCCTGGTTGCTTCTGATGTTACACGAGGCAATTTTTTGTGCAACTTGTCTCGTAACGCCATTGCGAAACGAGTTGCACGAGCCATTGCAGCGTGTAACACCCCGTGCAATGGCTTAAATCGTTGCGAGACAAGTTGCAGACATCATTGCCAGGGGCGGATCCAAAAAGTTTGGAAAGGAGGGGCCGGGAAATTTGATCCTGGTCTACCTCCCAACCTTTCAACAAAAACAGGATGAACAACGAAAAAATCCACTTTTCTATAGCTAAGTTCACCTTATTACGTATTTTAAACATGTTGTACCTTTCTGGATCGCAGTTACATCAATCTTTCACAGAATTTAAAAATATTTTAAAAATAAACGTTGGCTATCCCACCGAAAGGGGGGGCCGCGGCCCGTCCGGCCCACCCCTAAATCCGCGCCTGATTGCCCAAAGTAAAATCCTGTTCTACTTTTCGCAATGATTTTAGTTGCAAAATTCAAGTTGCAGGAGCCATTGCGCTGTGTAACACCCCCTTTGCAACTTGTCTCGCAATGGCGTTGCGAGACAAGTTGCACAAAAAGTTGCCTCGTGTAACATCAGCTTTAAGGTCTTTCGCCCAATGACTAACACGGGTACATAAATTGCGAAGATCATCGGTAACACTTACTTGATATGTAACACGATAAAAACTCGCTCTCAAAGTCAAGAAACAAACATTACTTTAATTGTAAATCAGTTATAGTTTTTACTGCAAATGGAATTAAGTAGCCTACTATTTTAGGCATTATTTCTTTGGTGATGTTTGACCGGCAATGAATGTGCTCAATAGAGGCCATTCACTGTACTCATTGGATGGTTAAAACGCATTACGCAGCTAACTGTTCAATGTCGATAATTGAAAAGTAGGTAAAATTTCCGCATTTGGGCGAACTATTGTTTTATCGTGTATTAAACTAACCTTTACCAAGACCCTAACCTTACCTCCATAGTAATAAGGAATAAAACTGTCTGCATAAGTAAGTAGGCCCCAGTAATGGAAATTATCCCAGTAAATACACAGGTGGCCCAAGCTTATGATGAGTAATATATCAACCAAAGAGTAGTAATTTAGTACACAAATATAGAGAATGTATGGAGTTTTGAAAGTACAATGTTTTCATATTTTAATGCAAATAAAGATTGGGCAATCACTTATTTATCGTGTCTTCTTGATGTTCTCAGTAATCCCCAGCTTTTCGCTTATTCCGTTGGATTTCATTTGACTTAAGTTAGTCGATCTCTATCTTAGCAAGTCAAACAAAATCCAACAGAGTTTCCAAAACTGGCTCAGGAAATTACTGCGAACATCAAGGAGACCGGCGGATTAACTCAGTGAAAAATATAGTTCTTTCAGAACTCCATTTATTCTTTCTATATTTCTATACTATATTCATGGGTCTATGGTTAATATATTACTCATCATTTAATAAGCTTGGGCTACCGGTAAATTTGCTTCGATTCTAAATCTCGCAATGCCACAGGTAAAACTTTTACAAATTAACGCTGGACACTGGTTAAGCAAAAATTCAAACGGGAATTTCTTCTTTAGGAAAAGTTAAACGATTATTTATGAATACTGATTGGATTTTTCTAGGAAACACCCTGTTCATACCAAAATACCAGCTAAACTTCCTCCTTTTTTGTAAGATTGGAAACAAGATCGTGAGTAAAATATTCAACGTTAGTCAGTACTATTACCAGCTTTTGAACAATTGTATCCTGATTACAAATCATGTTTGACATAACAATTGTAACTAAACAACACTTACGAAGTCCTACGACCAGTCATAAGTCAACTTAGTATTTATAAACCTAAAAATATAACAATCTAACACGCATCCTGATTGGCTACTCTACTACAGGTTTCATTTGCCTACTAGAAGGGAAGAGATATCGGATCAAAAGAGCAACTTGTCCCACTTTGCTATCAAATCACGGTATTTTATCTATAATTAATTTAGTCTAAATGAGAGATATCGGATCAAAACAGCAACTTGTCCCACTTTGCTAGGCAAATCACAGTATTTTATTTATAATTAAATTCATCTAAATGATAAATCCCGTTTTGACCGAAAAGTTGATTTATACTAAAACAAAATTATTTTAAATCCCTGGCCTCATGGACTTCGAAAATAAATAGTTTATTCGGCCTACGGCCTCGTAGCTCGTAGTCCATTCGTTGTTGAGGTCTTATTGTTAATTATTGCATTAAATTTGGCAGTGGAAAATAATTTAACAGGTTCTTAAAAACTGTAAATGAAGAGTGACTCAAACTGGACACAACAAGCTGGATGAAAAACTAAATATTAATGTTCAGTATAAACACTTCAATTTATTAATAATGCAGACTATTCGTACCGAGAATAGAAACTACTATTATAGGACGAATGGTTTATAGTAATATGAAATAATATGAATGGTAATATTATAAATAGCATTGTGTTTCTTCAGCTTCAGCAACGTGGCTACAGTCCTCTAAGTACTATACTAATACAGTGTAGATCTACCACCACAACGAAACGCTAAATCATTGTAATTATAAACTATTTATAATAACCCAACAAGGTTGTAATTTAATGAAAACTAACTCTAGAAGAAGAATAATTGATGCGTATTATATCGGACTACACTTAGCTTGGAGCCTCAGAAATGTATGCGATCTATAATACGTGTTTTAATTTTTGTCATAGTTGGAAATAGAATTTTGAAGTTCTAAATTCTTTAATTCAACAAGTTCACACACAAAATTCTTCAAACAAAATTCCAAGTGAGTGTTCCTAGCTGTGTGTAAGTACGTGGACTTAAACGGGCCTTGTTCTGTTGTTTTCAGTCTTGAAACATCGTGGAATCGTCGCACTCCTGACCGACTCAAGTAGTTACAGTAACACAGGCTTAGATAGATAGGAAACACTCGGCCTACCACAGGTAGCCCGAGTAATTACAAAAGTAGTTCAAGGTCATCTAACCGCCGCCTGGTTAGTCCAGTTGGTAAGGCGCCAGTCTATTGTGCGGGAAGTCTCGGGTTCGATTCCCGGCCGGACCAACACTCAGGGTCTTAAAATAATTGAGGAGAAAGTGCTGCCTTTCCTCCAACATCTGCAAATGGTTAGACTTTCGGGTCTTCTCGGATAAGGACGTTAAACCGTAGATCCTTGTAAGGGACCTCGAGCCCTATTATCTCTACTCCTTGGAACCTC
Organism: Zoanthus sanctaehelenae; assembly: GCA_028564885.2. Lineage (NCBI taxonomy): Eukaryota > Metazoa > Cnidaria > Anthozoa > Zoantharia > Zoanthidae > Zoanthus > Zoanthus sanctaehelenae. The sequence goes on from JAOTRI020101367.1 coordinate 12,801, forward strand.
ACCAAGTTCTTTCAAAAATGTTCATAAGACCTAAGACTTATCATTTGGGAAAATAGTAGATATACTAAATGTGAAACGTTGTTTCTGTGTTTTTACTGTGCACATTGCGAGCGTAAATTGCATGTTTCAGTAAAATTTCAGCGAGAAATATTTTCAGTTTAGATTGTTCTTAAATTGTTTTAATTTTTAGTTAACTTGAGTCTCATTATTCTAATAAAGTTGTTCTTATAAGAACAAGCAAGTAAAAGTCTTAAATTGAAGTGTAACTGTTTTACAGCACAAATAGTTTTACTAAAATAGTTTGCTGAGAAAACTTATGTAGGCCTTTATCCATTGCAGCAGCGCTGTGTTCTTAGTCAACCATTTCTCCCCTTGTCGTGGCAATCATGGCAATATGGGTTGGTCCTTCTCAAACTGATCCTCAAGCAGTCGCTCAACAGACTCGAACACAAAGTGTTCATAATGAACAGCGTCCTTTGGTCTCGCAGATGAGCCTGTGCCATAGGGATATGATGCGGTCAGTGGATATACGTCCAATACATCAAATCCCGAGTCACACATTGCTTTGGCTGCATACGCATTGTACAACACGACGCGCTGCTGAGAAAAGATATAAACCAGTTAGTTAAAGAGAACTTCGGTTGTCCAACAATATTAATCTCAACTAAGAGTTTTCTTGCACTTGAGTCTGCATCATCAGCGTAAATTTACTAATTACTGGGTTACCTCTGCTTGTAGGCCCAGTCAGAAATTCGTTTGTTTTTAATATCGAACAGACAAAACAAGCACCCCTTGTAATTCGTTGTAGCGGCAGCTGTGATGTTCATGAGGAGAGAGGACCTGGAACAAAAGCGGTAGCCCAGTGAACGCTTCTAGAGCGTCTTGTTTTGAGTATATGGTTGACTCCAGACGATTTGTTATATACATTGAGCTTCTTGCGTGCCGCCATTTTGAAATGAGACGTATTTGCGTTGTAGTGCCAGTCTCTGCTCTTGGAAGAAACAATAGCTCTCAAGATAGACCCGAACCACATTTTCATGAAAGAATCTATAGTTTCGCATAACGCGCGAATCAATTTTTTTGTGTAAATAGAAAATTACAAAAAGCGCTCGACTTCTATAAATGGTCTGGGGTTCTTAAAATATGGAATGACCAAGTGCCCAGTTACAGCGCTTTCACGAACATATACTGCTTTTCAAAATTTATAAAGTAATCAGGATAGCACGTGATTTCATAGCAATATGAAACACGAAAATGAGTTAAGCGATATGCCATTAGATGTCTCAAATTGTGAATTTACAATTATTGATCGCTCTAATCATAAAATGCTAATTA
>JAOTRI020101378.1:0-14135 GCA_028564885.2 Zoanthus sanctaehelenae
TTTAGAAAGTAATACCGCTGAATCAAAATATTACTGGTGCATAAAACCCTCGGTCGATAATATTAAGTGCTTTCCTAAAAAAACACACCACGCACACCATTGATTATCAACAATACACCATGCTCTTTTCTATTTCTAGCGAATAGGCGAAATACAAAAATTTTCAACAATAAAAAAAGATGAATTATTAAAACTAATCAGTGATTCTATTTCTTAAAGCTATCCTTAATTATCAGAGTATACAATCAAGTTATTTAATTAATATTTGGCGGGTTTTTGAGAGCACGTCCAACAGTTTTCCCGCTTTTTAGTTTTAGACACGATTGCCAAGTTTGGATTTCTTATGAAACAGTTTGGGACATTATTAAACAGTTTTTTCTGTTGGGTTTTCTATTTTTCTGTTTATTTATATTTAAAATATACAGATTTCTGACTTGTTTTGACAAAAACGTCTTTAAGATGACAATTCGGTACTTCTCAATCGGGGATGGCGGCTTGAGAAAACATTTCAAATGCATGCTGGTTGAGTTATTCTATTGTTTTATCGAAACATTGAACTAACTTTTCAAAGGCTAAACAGACAATTAATGACTCGACAAATTTGAAAATCACTAACAGCATCGCGTCTTTCGTTAATGGGTAGATTATAAAAATCATGATACAAAGATGAGGAATATGATTACAGCGGAAATGGAAGCAGACATTTTTTGGGAGAAAGATAGATAGAAATATGGATGAAATGAAATCGGTAGTTGTAGTATTCCAAGAACTAGGAACACTAACATGTTATATCCGAAACTTTGCTCCAAGGCAGTCTCGCACCTGGGGCTTTCCCTGTTGCTGCAGTCGCATCATCATTGGGTATATTTTTACTAGTGGCGACAATCCTTACTATCGTCTTGTTATGGAAGTAAGTATTAGTATATAATCTGTTATTTCCAGTCGTGTTATCTTTATTTATCTATTCTTTTTTTTTGTTTGGGTCTTGTACTTGTGTAATTTCTTCTGTTCTTTTCCACTTATTGTTTTTAATCGTTATCACTTACTGTTATAATATCTTTTTATATAGAGTTCGAAAACGAAAACAACTAACAAAAGAGAATGTTGACGACAAGGAGTCCCATGTATCGTTAGAGCTCGGTAAGTTTTTATGTGTTTTTCTTCAATTTTATGGAAATATTAAGATTAGTTCATAATAATCAAAAAAATCTTTAAAAGCTATTTGGTCCAAAATCATAAGAAATATTATTTCCAGAGTCTAAGAATGGACAAGAAGACAATGATTATGAGGCTCCTAGAGTGGATGATGATGAGATCCATCAAGTAAGATACGCAATAGATCTGAATGTTCTCAAAGCTTACTACACTCAAATGAACGAAGAATCCCTTTTTGGTGCTCAGTACAGGGTAAGGATTACCAAGTGTTCGGCCTTTCTTAAAGCAATATATAGATATTTGCTGAAAATAAACATTAAAACAGCTGGAATTATATTTTATTATCCAACTGCAAGAAAAACCGTACAAATAACACCATGAGAGGGTCTGGGGCGAGTACAAATATCCAGCGGTATTTCGATATTCGTACTCCAGAAAGCTTCTTGCTGCGCGCGTGACAGTATTTAGTTCTATTTTTTTACGAATAAAAGATTGGATAATAAATAACTTATTAGACAGTTTAGTATGTAGTATGGCCGATATTTTTACTCGTCCTGTGTATTTTGCTTGCCCTTTGTGCTCGTCAAAATACTACAAGACTCGAAAAAAAATTCCAGCCACACTACATACTAAACTGTCTAATAAGATATATTTATTGTCGTGCATGGCTCCATTAAATTCCGTACTACTAGAAGAGAAAGTTATTTTCAAAGCATAGTAAATAAACAATAAAGTTTAATAGCTTGCGCATAAAAATTAGCCTCAAAAAACAAATTTTACGCACTCTAGATCTATTTTACACAAGATCCTATACACGTATATTAACATACAAATAAAAATGGTTCAATATAAAACAAACAAACAAAAACTGATTCTACAAGACTTTTTCAGAACACCAATCTCAGACTAATCTCACACCACTATAGCCTTTTTAGCGCGACATAGCCTAGCCTCATGTAAAATAATAAGTACTGCAGCATATCTCAGAAAGCCAAACTTTTGATGGACAAGAAACTGCAAGACAAATTGCCGATGCATATTTTGCTACTTTCTAGTTGTAAACGCAAGTAAACAATCTATAAAGCTACGATAGTTACCTAAGCCTTCCTTGCAAGAAATGAACAAATTTATTTCAGCTTGTATAAACTATTGTGCATAGGTTACGATATTGCAGCTCGTCCTTTTTGAAAATTACCGCCGTCTCAAACTTCTGTCTTTTATATAGTCTATCACAACTCCTGGATCTCCAACAAAGATTGTGGCCAGCCTTCCTTGCAACAAGGTCAAAAACAGATACGCTAACATTGGAGCATGTAGGTATAATGGTATTTTGGACATGCAAAGTATTCGAGAGTGGTGGGAGCGCGATCATTTGAACTATGATCTTCATGATTTTTACAGTATTTAGCACAATAATTCATGCTTCATTTTAAATCGTTAACGTATTCCATAAATGAAGATTAATTTCTTACTGCCGTTCGTGATTCATGATTTCTAATGCATTATCAAGCATCAAATCTAGTGAATTATAATTCATACCCATGCCAGCCGTGACTCATGATTCAAAATTTCACTTCCATCCCAACAAAGTACTGTACTTTTCTAGAACGCAGTTACCATGGAAACAAAATTTCCTAAAATATTTACTTTACTTTGCTTGCAATAAAATTTTAGGTAAGGCGACTATATAAATATCAGCTTCTAACTTTTAACGGTGTTCAACTTATGCAAAGAAATGTCCTTGCTCCACGCCCCCCTTCCCATCTTCCCTTCTCTCTCCCAACGCTAGGTAGAGTTCAACGTTACCATTCACTGTTCATCTCATTTCAGATGATCATTCCCGTGTGATCTTGTCTGAAGACCCTCAAGTGGAAGGCTCGGATTATATAAACGCGAACTATATAGACGTATGTTCTAAAGATTCTGTTTTGCTTTGCTTATATATAGATATCTTTGAATTCTTCAAAGGAAATTAAAATGACCGTTATCTTTTCTTCTATAACCTAAGAATTAGACGTTTGAGCTTTTAAATTTGGACTTTTAGATACTTTTGTACTGTTAAAACAATAACACAGTTATAGTTTGCCTTTCTTACTCTAATTTAGAATTGTTTTGGTTTCAGGGCTACAATGTTTCAAAGCGTTACATAGCAGCCATGGGTAAGTTCTCAATAAGATAAAACATAAGAAGTGAGGTGTAGTTCAATTAAGAAACAAAACGTGTTCTCAGTGTCTTCATATAAATCGTTTTGAAACCAAACATTTGTGAGACTTCGAGAGCAATTCAGTGAAAAAGCGAGCCGGGAGAGTTGAAAGTTGAATTGCCCTTGCTTGAGAATTCTCACAAACTTTGTCAGCTTATGTTAATTATGGCCTGGGTTACTTGTGTTGAATGGCCTTAAAACAGATAGATTTTTAAGTAGTTTCTTAGCAACAAAGTAATCGATTTAATAAATGTAAAATAATCATTAAAGAAGTTTTAAATTATCGATGCAGCTTTCTTCTGTTTTTGCAAACATTCTTGGTATAACTTAGAAGTTTCGAGCGAGTTCAGTTCCCCCCCAGCCACTCTTTTGCCGATCGAGGAGTATTATCTTTGAAAAATCATGTAACAATAACAAAAGCTCTGATTTAAACTGAAACTCAAACCTAGTACGTTTTCTGTGCTTAACTTGTAGATTTTAATCTATGGATGAACTCCCATTATCGCTGTTGCAATGCACTGTTTTAAGACAAAAATTTAACATAAAAGACAAAAGCTAAACAATTAAATGCACGTGAAAGTCTTGCCTTCAACTCACAGGTCCTAAACCGGAGACTGTGAACGACTTTTGGAAAATGGTGTGGGAACAGAAAACATGTGTGATTGTGATGCTCACTAAAACAATGGAAATGGGAAAGGTGGGACTGAATTTTTTACTTGATTCACTACTTAGAAGAGCTTTACTACACCTTTAGATAGCTAATTACTGAGAATGGATATAAATGGATAAGTCAAAGTGCAAAAAATTTTCCTTAAACAGGCAAGTTTTAAAATTTTGTTTAATGGTATTATAATGATATACAAACTTTTCGCCTGTTAAGACTTTGTCAGTGTAAAATTGGTTGACTAAATATAGTATTTTGCGTAGTTTAGATTTAAAAATAATAGTTTAGCTATGTAAATTATTATATTTTTCGCATCAAATGCGCATGGGTTTCCTATTTTTCTGGGCATGGTTTATAAAGACGCCCCGCTTTGTACTAGTATGTTTTTGAAAATATACACTATTGATCAATATGTCATAACGTACACGGCTAAAATTCGAGAGCTGTTCTTATTGATGCATTGTAAAAAGACACCATGGCACGAAGGTTAGTAGCACATTCCTAAATACATCAAAAAGTTATTACTTTCCAACAATAGTTCAACAAACGATTATAAATTTATTAAGCTTAATAGAACAGTTTTATTATTTCAAAGTCTATTGCGATCGGAGAAATAAGTGGTAAAACTCGATCAAGAGTAACATTGCACATTATATTTGTTAAAAAAACGGTTATCTTATCAGCAACCTAGGTCAGTGCTAGCGCTGTAATGGCCAACTTTTATTAGATCCTAGGCAACGGTTTTTTAATTGACGTTCAGGCAAGCACAAGTGCTTTCAATCATTTTAACCTATTCCTCTTGTGGTTCACTTTGACATGTATATTACACGACTGGTACTGCATGCACGCTTATTTTCTTATTTGTTCACAGGTGAAATGCCAACAGTATTGGCCAAATAAGGGACACGCTGTTTACGGTGACGCACGAATCGAACTGATGAGCGTGCAAGAAACTCTAAATTTTGAAATAAGAAAGTTACAGTTGTCAAAGGTAAGTCAGCATCTTATCCTTAGGGGAGGGGAGCATCAGCACATTTTTCGCATCTTGGCGACAGCAACACTTTGTTCTACCAGCTTGGGACAAGTTATTAAAAAACGAATTAACACCACGAGGGTTGTATTTTCTAACTCAGACTTTTGTTTTCAACCACGCAGATAAAAATAATGGATTTGACTTGTACATTTGCGATTAACAAGATTTTACTTAAGCAACTAAGTGGTATTTTTAAGAACTGTTATCTTATCTTGAAAGACATTTTTCACGTATTTTTTGCTTAACCCATGCACATGGAACCGATATCTTTTTCGCGCATTTTGATCGGGTCGTCCAGTAACTCGAAATATCCAGGCCCATTAACTATTCTGGGGCGGGAGCCATGTAAATGACAGAAAGCGTGCTTGCTAAAGTAGAATTAATAAAGGTTTACATAGCTTTTTTAAAAAATGTGAATGCATTTTTATCTTATCATTTTAGTAAATATGCTAAAATATTTTTTCCCACAGGAACGGTGTCTAGCAATACAGACATACCTTGAGGCCTTTTGTTTCAGTATAAAGCCAGCACTTTTTACCTCTTTAATTTTGGGGCGGATAGTTGCTATAATTATTTACAGTTTATAGATACACAACAATAATAAACTTTAGATTACCTTGTTTGCATTGGTCGTGGAATAACCATTTAGCCGGCTTATCATTGCTCAAACGGTTCGCCTGCTAACTCTCAACAATGATATTCGAGTGTTTCAAAAATGTTTTAAATCATTTAACAACTACTAACTGTAAGTACATGCCCGCCAAAACAATGAGCATTCTACGCTATGGATGCTACAATTTTCTTTTTTTGTAGCAGTCAGAACTAAACGAAGAAACTAGGACCATATTGCACTTCTACTTTACTGCCTGGCCTGATCATAACGTCCCCGACAATGCCTCGGGGATTTTGGACTTACGTCGCCAAGTCAATTCAGCTATAAAATCTCAAGATACCGGACCAGTTATAGTACACTGCAGGTAATTGTAAACATTGATATACGAACAGTTAGCCCTAGAACAATGCTTAGGGATGACTCTTTGATTAATGTAAAGGCATGGTAATACGAGCAAATGCATCCTCCTTCAACAACTTAATTTTGCTGCGAGCAGGAGCTCTTAAGTAGGAGCGAGCAACTTCAATGTTCTAGGGTCACGCGTATGGCGTTTTTACGAACTGACTTATTCTAAGTTCAGTTATTGAGAATTCAAACCAATCACATACCTATAAAACTGATCAATAACATCACTGTTAATTTGTATGAATTGTCGGATCTCTACGGGACTAAAACATCTATTGAAGTTTCCTGCTAAAAGCAATCTAAAAATAAATCAGTTCGTGAAAACATTGTGACATATATCTATTATGAGAGATGCTCGCTCCCACTAGTACTCATAGGCTAAACTGCGAGACAATATTGTAAGCGGGTCAAAAACGCGAAACGTTACGGCTTTGAAAGACAAACGTAAGGATATAACTTGTTGCTCGTATAAGCAATGCCAGCAAAGAAATAGGATTTCAGTTTTTGTGGGTTGCTGTTTTAAAGGTTCCGTGTTTTTTATGAGAACTCATGGATAACTATCTTGGGCACAAAAAAGCTATTTAGTAATAATGGGAACCATTTTTCTCAGCCGAAACACTTTTAAAATAAAAAAAAACAACCTAAAGACCAATCAACATTAAATATTTTTAAAATCAAAACTTAAAACAATAAACCCGCAAAATTGACCCTTGCTCAAAATAGAGTTTCTAGTATTTAAGAGCATCCGACTAGAACACAGAGGATTGTGGTTTTTAGGACTTGCAGTAGCCAACTGAAGCTACAACTACAATTAGTACCAAAGCCAAGAAAAGCAGATTGAGATTAAGACTAAAATTAGTATCGGACTTAGGACCAGGATAGGACTATAATTTAGTAAGTAGCAGGACCAGGGAGAAAGTTAGGAGTACCTGACTAAGATTACTAGGATTAGATTTAGTACCAGGACAAAGACAAGGAGTAACCAGCTGAGAATAGGGTTAGAAATGGCATCGACTTTGACTTTTATTGTTGCAGTTGTTTTCATCTTTAGATTGCAATCTCTGGAATCCTTTCCCTGAAACATGAAAAAAACAGTTTTATGTTATGTTGTCCTAGAAACATTTAACTGAGAGCCAAAATGTTTAGCTTAGTTTCAATTTTAATTTTAATAGAGTTCCATTTTCCTCGAGTGTTTTTTTCCATCTTTTCGTAGCGCAGGGATTGGCCGTACAGGTACATATATTGCTATCGATGCCCTATTGAACCGAAGTAGGGAAGACGGGTCACTCCCGGATGTCCTGGGTTTCATTACCTACATGCGTGGTCAACGAGCCGATATGGTGCAGAACGAGGTAAAGATTATTGATATGCATTGTTAACTCATATCTTTAAATATCCTTTTCATATCATCTGTGTAGAAAATCAGGCTCGTAGCCAGGGGGGGAGAGTTGGGGGGTTCTGGCGAACCATCCTTTTGCCAGCGAACCCCTTTAGCAAAAAGTAAACCTATTGTAATTTATTACAGACTTGCGCGGCATTTTTGCACTGTTTATTACTAGCGTTCGAGCCATTTCCTGGTCGTACGACGTGTCTGTAGCCTCATGAGTAATGAATATTAATAAGGCCTATTGTCTAGGCAATTTGACCAATCGCTTCGCCCCTTAACCCCACACCCAGAACCCCCCTCGAAGTATCCTGGCTACGGGCCTGGAATAATACAAGAATTTGATCAGTGACTTAAACAGTGACTACAGATGTGTAAAATTTGTTAACCTCTTTTTAATAATCAGACTCGAATGAATTCTCTTGGCGTCCTCTCTGATGCACCTTCCTGGATATGATGAATGACATTAGCTTAGATAAAAAACATCAACTGTATATTATCAAAAATTGATTAATCTTACAATTAGAACAGCATGTAATTTATTTGCTGCAGAAATAAGATTTGGAATGTCCCATGCAGAGCTATTAAATTAAAATTAAAATTTTTTATTGATTGTAAAGGTACACGTACATTGTTTATTTCCTATACGTAGTGATATTTACAAGTGTATTGATAAGAAAATAACGTTTTATTACAATTAATATTATTATTATTATTATTACTATTATTATAATTATTATTATTATGTAAACTATCCCTTGGGGGAGGGGAAGAAAGAAAATATTGATGTAATAGAAACTTTTTAGTTGCTTTCTTTCTTGGATAAAAGGAAGGGTAAAAATGTCGATAAAACAGAAAGTAGTAGTTTGTTTTTCTGTTTTCTTTGTGGATAGGGGAAGGGAGGAAACACTGGTGGTATAAGTATAGTAATCTTTTGGATTGGTTAATTGTGTTCTTGCTTTCCATCCTTGTATTAAAATAAAATTTACTTTAGCACAAGTTAATGTTAAAGGAAATGAATGCTACCTCATCCCATGACCAGAAATGATGCCATAATACAGTATGGTACTTTAGAGAATCAGAATTTTCATTGGTTGTTTGAATACATTCGATAGATAGTAAAAATAGTTGCTTTTTCTCCAAAGATTTCTAGTAAAACAATTAAAATTGATTCTTATCAAATATTTATCGTCAATCAAGAGAAATCGCGAGCTCATCTTAATTGCTAATCCGCAATTCACAGCTTGTTTTTTTGTTGGCAAAGCAAATAACGATAAAAGCATAAAATCTATTCCTTTTGCTTGATCTTTCTGCAATTTTTCACTGTTTTTACGATACCATTTTAGTTCAACCAACGATATGGACTTGGCTCTTTTAAAACTAAACAGACCAGCGACGATAAACGCTCAAGTTGGAACAGCATGTCTTCCGACACAGAATTCAAAGGTCAACCTATCATCAATGTGCTGCTTAACAGGTATCGTATTTACGACTTCTACCACCTAAAAAACTGAACACTATCTCCTGATCACAACCCCTGCCCAATACGTCCTGACCACAACCCCCTGATCACATTTATATGTCCATCAGTGACTGACCACTACCCTCTTATCACTACCTCCTACCCACTACTGCCTGACCTCTACCCCCTGATCACTACTATCTGTCCAATACTGCCTGACCACTACCCCCTGATCACTATTACTTAACATTACCACTTTCAGTTGGTAAATAAATACTAGTAATTGGCCACTACTATCTGATACTTGCACACCTGACTATCACCAGAACTCCACTTCTAACACCTGACTAGGTACCACCTGTCTACTTCTAGCACCTGATTACAACCACCTGTCTACTTCTAACACTGACCTGACGACTACCACTTGACCACTGCTACCTATTGCTATTTAATTTTCTATTAATGCTAAATGTAAACTCTTTTTCTTCGGCCATCGAAGTTTTATTAAAAACAGTACACAGATTGTACACTATTTTAGTAACAATCATTTGTATTGTATTGTATTTATTTCAGCGTTTAACGTTAAATTTACAGAAACAATTGTGACACTCTATCTGCAAATAGCTTAAGTGCTAGTCTTGGCAGATGGAGTGTCTAAATATCATTACATAATAAATACTCAATAAATAGATACTTCTCTAGATAATTAATTTTATTGAGAAAAGAAAATAATTTTGAGAAATTAACATACAATTGTAAAAATTTTCTTAATTATAGTATTTTGTAGGCTAAAAAATAAATTTTTATATACCAAATATATACTATATCAAAAAGAAAAACGCGAAGGTATCACTAGAAAGCACGGAGTAACATTTCAGGCTCTTCGAAGGTTCTATTCTTTGTCAAATATTGCAACGGTTGCTTTTTTATTTTTTTTAAAAAAGATTTTTTCGCTAGTGATTTGTGTTTTGGGGTGTGGAATTCCACAATCTAACATCAAGTCGTTTCTTTGTTTTTATTGGCTAATTAATTTAGTACCCAATTCTCCCTATTTCTTTTATAAGAACTACTTTTTAAAAATTAACGGTTACTTTTCAAAATGTTGTAGAGTAGCAATCGAAACGTCAAGTTATAAAATGCATACCAAAATGTTTATATCCGCTTTCTGTGAACTGTTTTCAATCATAGCGGCTATTTGATTTTTAAAGTCCTAGCTGGGCCCAGTTGTTCAAAAGTCGATTAACACTAACCCAGGGTTAAATGGTTAACCCACGATCTTGTTTCCAATCTTACAAGGAGAGATTTTAGCCGTAATTTTGGTATTAACAAGACTTTTACAAGAAAAATCCAAGAAATATTAATAAATGACCGTTTATCTTTTCTTAAAGAAGAATTTCCTCTTTGAATTTTTGTTTAACCCAGGGTTAAACTTAACCAGCTTTTGAACAACTGGGCCCTGAACAGTTCCTTAGACACCTTAAAAAAAAGCTCGATGTTATGTTACGAGTGATATTTGCGGAAAATATCCTGCATTAGGGTCCAAGTTACTGTCAGGCCACTGGCTCCGTTTTGCAATTTTTGACATTTGCGTACCTCTTTTCTCCGGGAGCACCTTTTTTGTCGCACAAACTTTTAATAATAATTCTAGTTCCTTTTATTCTTTTCACCTATCATTTGTTTTAATGATCATTATTCCATTTTTAGCTGACACGTTAACTTTGTAAACTCACTCCTAACTTTGCATTTTCCTTAATTTGTTTTTCAGGTAGTATGTTTTATCTTGGCAGAAACTAATGAAACACTCCAAAACATCCAAGTTTACTGCTTGTAACCCCCTCTCCCTCAACAAGGTTTAAATAATGAGCGAGAACCCCTTTTTTACATTTTTAGCACTTTTCTACCTTTTATCACAATTTTAAATCAGCTTTGACCAACATTATTAACTTGGGGAGTGGAGTTTTAAAAATTTTTCAGCATTTTATTTTGTGTTAGGTTTTTCATTAACTTTTTGCCAGGATTGTTGGGTCTATGTAAAGTAATCGGAAATTCAAAATCAGGAATATTGTAGTCTGTGGAAACCGGATTTTTCAACTTTGGAATCTGGAATCCAGTCACTTAAAAACGTGGAATATTATAATGTAAAATACACAGTGAGGAATTTAGGCTTCAAGACTTGGATTACCTTATATTGGTTGATGTATAGTATGGTTACAATCTTTCGTTGACTCCTGGATATTTATTAGAACAGAATGTAATGACCTGTCTGTAAGCTCTTCTCCCAGTCTAATTAGATACTCAACCAATATGGTGGAACTATATGCTTTTTACAAAACTTCTAGCTGTGTGAACTATGCTAAATCTTGTCTGAAGATGGATGCCGCTTTCGGTAATGTGATGGTGGTTTGGCCAACTTCAGTTAGTGGTGCACAAGTTACAGGTCGAAATGCACTAAATCAAGTATAATATACTTGAGAAATTATTTAACCCTTTCAGTCCCAATTAGTTATCAACACCCAACTTCTCCTAACATACCAAATACAAAAAGCATTTGGCAATGAGATATTGAGAATTGATCAAACAAACTGGAAACTACAGAAGATTAAAAGTAAAGTTCCCTCAAACTTGTTCAAGGACAAATATGGAAAGTTGGGAGAATTTAGCAATACAACTGGTACTGAATGGGTTAATAAATTGTTTTGGTACAAACATCAAAAATGAAAATGAAACTTATTGGAGTCAAAAAGTTGATAATGAATTAAGCAAACCGTCCAGTGTATGGACGTTATTTTTCTGCAGTAATTAAACTATCGTATATCATTGTTTCCTTGTTGCTTGTCCATGCATGCAGGCTGGGGACTAACATCAAATAGAGGGAAATCGTCAATGATTCTGAAAGAGGCATGGATGCCAATTGTTCCAAATAAGGAATGTGCGAGAGTCTCAAGGTATTACAAGGTGACAGACAACATGATGTGCTCAGGGTTCGGACCAAACAGTACAGTGAGTGGTTGCCATAGAGATAGCGGGGGACCTTTCGTTTGCCAGGATACAAAGACAAGTAAGTTGCCAATATTTAATCAATCTCTTTTGTTTGAAGAGCAACAAAACTAAGAAATCTTCAGAAAAGACTTTCTAAGCAAAAGAACTTTCTGTAAGATTATTTCTTTTGTAATATTAGGCTCGATTATAAAATTTTGTACACCGCCGCCTGGTTAGCCCAGTTGGTAAGGCGCCAGTCTATTGTGCGGGAGGTCTCGGGTTCGATTCCCAGCCGGACCACCACTCAGGATCTTAAAATAATTGAGGAGAAAGTGCTGCCTTTGCTCCAATATCTACTTTCGCGTCTTCTCGGATAAGGACGTTAAACCGTAGGCCTAGGAGTAAAATCCTTGTAAGGGACCTCGAGTCCTATTATCTCTACTCCTTGGAACCTCACCAAGTTCCTAAACGTTCATAAGAAAAAAAAATTATTTTAAGAGTGACGTTTTAGACTGTAGCCCTTTGTTGTCAGAGTAAATGTGAATACATAGCATAGTGGTCATCATTCGTGCCTCCCATCTCTACGACCCGGGTTCGATTCCTGGGCTCGGCATGTGGGCTGAGATTTGTCGATCTAAATCCAACTCCGAGGGTTTTTCTCCGGGTACTCCGGTTTTCCTCTCTCTGCAAATTTAACTTTCACGCCATGCAAGATCGGAGCCGTCGAGCAACTGAACATTACCCTCTAGCGAAAGAAGAATAGGCAAACACTTCCTTAATTCGCAATTGACTTTAAATTAAGTATTTATTACTTTATTTTATTTACTACTGCTGAAAAAAGTTAAATAACAGTTACTGCATGTTCATCAGCAGGATACCTAAATTGCGAGCAATTCAATAATTGTTTTCGGCTTCTTTAAATCCTGTATTAACTGAAGAACAATTCAGGTGGAACTACCAACTAAGTCAGAGCACACAGAATCTGAAGAACGGAAGCAAAGTAAAGCAAACCAACAACAAATAAGACCGCTAAAACTAAAAACTATATTTCGAAACGTAGTGGTAAAATTCTTTTCACTATAGTACGTACGTATCACGTACGTATCATTAATACATTTTCACTTCCGTATATGTTGCAGTAAAGCTCGCTTTGCAATTGGAGCTTTACTGCAACATATACGGAAGTGAAAATGTATGACGTATGAGTGTCTAAGAAATCTTTCAGTTAATACAACCATTTGTGTGCAAATAGATATCTGAATAGACACAGCAAGCTAGAATGCCTCTGAAAATGAATGGTTAAACGGTTATAGTTAATCAACTAGACATCTAAACTGCGTGCATGTCTACAATTAGTTCTCGTTGCATTAAATTCTGAACCAGTTGTAGAACAATTCATCCGGAGCTATCTAAGGCTTCAAAGTTTCAATAAAAAGAAACGTTACAATTTTGATTGGCCTGCGGATAGCTTAGCTTATCGCGGCAGGCTGGGCCGTTGAAACAGAGCGAATATTCTTAAAACAGAACGCGATTAAACTGAAATTAAAAGAAGAGAAGTCTTTTGTAGAATACAGTTAATTCCCGCCTTGTGGACACTCCGCAATTACAAACACCTCGCTGTTACCGACAAAAGAAAAAATCTCAGATGAAACCATAAAGAAATATATGAAAACACCTCTCAGGGTTTCATTGTTTTTCTCTGTTAATAACGGACACTTTCTACATGCTTTTAAAAACTGGTGCCACATAAATTCATGTATTTGGCAAAATAGTAGTTTTGAATAAGAATTTGAGGTTTTGAACTCTATATGCTCCATAAACAATGTTGTGGTTAAAAGGTTAAACAACTTGTTTGACATTCTACGTACAACCACTTAGCAGAAGTTGCATTTTCATAAATCACTTAATAAACAAAGTAAAATTGAAGCAAGAAGAAAGCAGCGAGGCAGTACTGAGTCATAGAAGTTTGCTTTAAAAGTAAAACTGGGGGATTTTTTCCCGCACCCCGCTATTACGGACTCTCGCTATTACACACATAAACTCATGGTCCCGAGGGTGTCCGCAGTATCGAGAGTTGACTGTAATCAGCCTATTTAGCTGTGAGTTAGATGCGTGGCACAAGGAGATTCGTCCAGAGGACAGATAAGGTGTTATAAACATTAAATCTTAAGACAAATACTAGAGTTTTAATGCCATACATGTTTCGGCAAGTCTCTTGCCATCTTCAGTAGCAAATA
>JAOTRI020101389.1:0-14134 GCA_028564885.2 Zoanthus sanctaehelenae
CTCTGAGTTTCACGGGAATCAACGCGTCTTCTTTGATTTCTCCATTTTTGTATATATATATATATATATATAGCTTCACACAAACATCTTTTACAAACTATAAATCTTCGTAAAAAATAAAAGTCATCACAAATAAAGGCAAAAGACTCCTGTACGGGGTGGAAATATAGGTGTTTAAAAAATCAATCGTTAATTTGTCTTCATTTGTGATGACTTATATATATATATATACAGTGGGCTGGGTGCGTACATAAGGCTGAAGTACAGTAGGCTTGGTGGGTACATAGGGCTGATATACAGTTGCAGGGTGGTTACATATGGCTGACATACAGTGAGCTGGGTGTGTACATAAGGCTGAAGTATATTGGGCTGGGTGCTAACATGTGGCTGACATATGATGGGCTGAGTGGTTACATGTGGCTGATAGACAATGGTCTGGGTGGTTGTACTTAGTTGAAGAGGCTGTTGCTGTGATGTAGATACCATGTTGCTGTGATTTAGCTTTCTGTTTAGCTGAACAAAAGAGCATACACATGGCCTACTGTTGTTTGGCATGCGTTTAAAATTAAGACAAGATAAATGAAGAATGTTCCACTGGCACACGTACCGCTAGTGCATTCCAAAATCTTGTCATTGCAAATACATACTGACTCCAATTTCATTGCTCTGTTTACCTTGTCTTTTCTTCTTTGAGCTGGCTTACAGTTAGGCAAACTTCTACAGTTGGGACAGTACCATATTTGGTACTCAAACAAGAGGGATGAAATTCCCCAATAGGGCACTGTTGGTTACAACACTTTACAGTATTTTCATCGTTATTCGATCTGCAGTAACACACATTACTCTGGGTATTATCATCATAAGGGGTAACACTATATCTTCTAGTTGACCCTTTACCTAGTACTTCAGGTAGAATGCACATTCTCCAATACTTTTCCAGTTTAGGAACAGTAGGTTCCCAGTGCGCTTGGTCAGGCAAGATCCGTTGCTTAACAAGCACTGTTTTATCAGAACCAACCGCAAAAAGTACAAAGTCACAGTAGAGGCTTAGGTAGAAAACAACTGTTGCTGTACCTGGTAGTAGTACTGGTCAAAAATACTGCCCCTGGCTGGATTTGTTCAGGCAAGCATTCTTCTTTAAAACATAATTTTCAAAGTCACAGTCAGCAAGGGATAAGGGACACTTAACCTTTCCACAGCCAAGACCATAACAGTCACATTCGCAAAGGAAATAAGGTGTAGCATGAAGCCACGGCATATCTTCATTAATGATAAGACCACACTGTTTAACTCTGAAATTTTCATGTTTTGGTTTCATCAGTTCCTCGTAATTATGAATAGCTAGGGCTTCATGTTTGCAGCCATGTTCTGTTGCTTTATTTGTAATGTGGCTGAGTTTAGGATAGCAAATTTCTTGAACTAAGGTCTTCGAAAGCATTGCAGGGTTTGTGTAGCAAACAGCCTTACTCTAAAAGGCACCAATCCTACCTACAACAATTTTTTGACAGAAGAAGAGATTGGCTACAGCAGTTGACAAAAATTTTGTAAATGCATCCTATCCCCCGTTCAATGTTGGGCACATGCGAGATGGATTTTATTGTTGCACACTGCAATGTTTACATATTTTTAGCCCTGATTGTAGGTATTTACCCTGCTTGTCTGAGCCAGTGGCTCATGAATAAATTATAAGACAAATGGTAAAAATCGAAAATAGGTTTATAATACCAAACATAAAGTAAAGTCAGGTGGCTTGTGCCCACTCACTTTTGGGCAAATTTCTGATGATACACAATTCTCTGTAACTCAACACCCAACATCAATGGTCAGAACCACCCCCAAACAACAAAAAATACTGTAAACCAAACGGCAATCTACGAACTGGTTGAGCTACGGGCATGACGCGTTTATCGATGTTTAACTTTAATTTGTATTCCTTGAGTTTCAATCAAAACACCTTCTAATTTCACTCCTCCAACTGTTAAGTTAACTTTTCCTACATTCTTTTTCTCGAGTTGATCAACAACAAATGCATACCGGTCACGCTCCGTTCCTCCTTTATTCTCTGACACTTGAAATGCTTTTCTTTTATTCTTTCCGCCCTTGTTCGCGCGCTTGTTGCGACAACACGCCGAAAAATTACCTTTGAGACCGCATTCGTTGCAACTTTTATCTCTGGCTGGGCAAACTAAGTCTTTGGCAAAATATCCCGTATATCATATCCGTTTATGGTTGAGTGCATTTACGGAATGCGAACTGCTCTCCATAGATTTCATCTGTTCGTTCACGCCCTCGTATGCGCGTGCAACGTCCTGTAAATCCTTGAGTGTAGCATTTTCTTTCTCTAAAAATTTTCGCCTTAATTTTGAATCCAGACAGTTCTCAATTAATTGATCTCGGATAGCTTCGTCTACATCACTAAATTCACCTGTAACCGATTTCTGTCTCAAGCGTGCCACAAACTGATCAATTTCTCATATGAAGCCTGACTCATCTGTCGAAACTGATGTCTCTCAAACGGTAAATTAACTTTCGGAAGAAAATTCTCGTCCAATACTTTTACACAAGCCGTAAACTCCTTCTTTTCATCCTCATTTACCAACGTGAAATATAATTCTTGTAATTCGAATCCACCCGTGTGGAGAAGTAACGTAACTTTTTTTTCATCGTTAGTGACTCCTCTCGCTGTTAAAAATAAATTGAACGAGCGTTTCCAGCGCTTCCACCTTGTTGCTAAATTAGTCGGATCCTCCTTGGGATTGAAGCAAGAAAGCCCTTGAATAAATTATAATAAAAATAATAATAATAATAATTATTTTTATTTATATAGTGCTATTTCTATTAAGAAACCAATAACGCTTTACAATAATAATTCGTGTAAAATATATGATAATAATACATGAGAACAATAGATACTACAGTAATGCCTAAAATGTACAAAAGACTCACTTTTGACTGTGCATTCATGCTAAATGAGTAAAGTAAAATCAGAGCAAAAATAACATAGGCATACCTGTACAGATGGAGGTTGGTATCCGTCCCAGCATGGACAGTTAGCAGCTTTGACTGGTTTGAATTTCAATTCTTCTTTTCTGGTTCCATCGTCAAGGAAATCGCGAACGGCCCTAACCTTAAATGTGGTACATCGCTCTCCCGGCTAGAATCCAAATACAAAATTGTTTTGACAAAGTAATGATATTGTTACGGCTAAGAATTAGAACTAGAAGCGATTTATCTGTAGTGTTAGGAGGACAGTAGTCCCTGACTACCCCTGGACGGGATATTATTCCATCGCAGGTTACCTCCCAGCAGAGACAGCTGACATAGCTAAGAAGGAAAAGAAATTTGCACAAATATCAAAAAATGTCGACAGCTGGCGGAATCAAACTGAGGGTCTTGTAGATGACGTTGGTTACATAATTACCGGTCTGTTTGTCATTTTTATTTACACTGACTGTCGACAGGTATAAAAACTAAATGGGATCTCTGCCTTCCAACCAAAATTTTTGTTACTGTTTCTTTTTTCAGCTTTCCATCCTTTCGGGGTTCATGAATATAAACGTTTACTGATGGCTACCATTAAATAGATTAGCATCCCGTACAGGGGGTGTAAACGACTTTCATATGCTAAAACACCGTAAAAGTTAGTAATAAGGACCGGTTACATTCTTCACTGCAACCATTAATAGTCCATACATTACAAACGAAATGATATTTGTCAGTAACGATACCATCAGTGTGTTTAAACTCTAACATAACTTGACAATCTTCCTTGTCAGTCCTTACATTGAGTATGATTTAAAATTTGTTAGTAATGATACATCATCCATGTGCTCGAACTCTAGATAACACAATCTGATAATCTTCCTTTTCAGTCCTTACATTAAAAACGATTTGACATTTGTGAGTAATGATATCATCCATGTGCTCGAACTCTAGATAACACAATCTGATAATCTTCCTTTTCAGTCCTTACATTAAGTACGATTTGACATTTGTCAGTAATGATATCATCCCTGTGTTCAACCAATAACACAATTTCACATTCTTTCTTTTCAGTCCTTACCTTAAAGACGATTTGACATTTCTCAGTAACGATATCATCCGTGTGTTCGAACTCTAACACAACTTCACAATCCTCCTTTTCAGTCCTTACCTTAAGTACGATTTGACATTTGTGAGTAATGATATCATCCATGTGCTCGAACTCTAACACAACCTGACACTCTTCCTTGTCAGTCCTTACCTTAAGTACGATTTGACATTTGGCAGTAATAATATCATCCATGTGCTCGAACTTTAACACAACCTGACACTCTTCCTTGTCAGCTCTTACCTTAAAGTACGATTTGACATTTGTCAGTAATAATATCATCCATGTACTCGAACTTTAACACAACTTCACATTCTTCCTTTTCAGTCCTTACCTTAAGTACGATTTGACATTTGTCAGTAATGATATCATCAGTGTGTTCAACCAATAACACAATTTCACATTCTTCCTTTTCAGTCCTTATCTTAAGTACGATTTGACATTTGTTAGTAATGATATCATCCATGTGCTCGAACTCTAACACAACTTCACATTCTTCCTTTTCAGTCCTTACCTTAAGTACGATTTGACATTTGTCAGTAATGATATCATCCATGTGCTCGAACTCCAATACAACCTGACACTCTTCCTTGTCAGTCCTTACCTTAAGTACGATTTGTCATTTGTCAGTATTGATATCATCCATGTACTCGAACTCTAACACAGCCTGACATTCTTCCTTGTCAGTTCTTACCTTAAGTACGATTTGACATTTGTCAGTAATGATATCATCCATGTGCTCGAACTCTAACACAACCTGACACTCTTCCTTGTCAGGGTCGTCGCAACAAGTTTTCATGTCTGTACAGACGGTAACGGTAGCGGAGAGAGATCCCTCAGAAACAGTGATCTTACTGGGTTCAACCTAGAGCATAAAAAAATAGTTACAATTTGATAAGTTTTACATCGCAATGAAAATAATTTAACCCAACCTGATGTTTCGTACTAAAGTCTTTAGTCGGAGTAAAAACAATTCTAGTGAGTCAACTCCGCCCGTCAGAATGATACAAGAGTGTTCAAATATATTTACCAACTATTAAAAGAGCGCGCATTGGATATGAGATGGTAAATAGCCAACGAGTTGCGTAGCGCCGAGATGGCATAATCATCTCATATCCAACAAGCGCGAATGGAATAATTGTTTTTGAACTTTTCGATATTTGAAAATAGCAAAAACCTTTCAATAAATTGAGAAACAAGATTTTTTTGTTAGTTTTCATATATGGTCATTCAGTATATGAGCTGATAACCGAGATTGAGTGAACCAACCAGAACGCTAGAAACGCAATATTCGAGGTTTAAAATTTAATAATAGTAGTTCGTATATATACTATTAATATAGTAAGAGTTTCAATATCTTCTATGTATAGATAGTACAAACGTGCTAGTAGCTAACTTGAAGCCACTAATATGGGTACTGAGGACACGTAAGTATCTATACTAGTAGTATAGTAAGAGTACCTATATCTTGTATGTATAGATAGCACAAACGTGCTAGTAGCTTCCTTTAAGCCACTAATATGGGTACTAAGGACACGTTAGTATCTATACTAGTAGTATAGTAAGAGTACCTAGTAGATATCTTGTATGTATAGATAGCACAAACGTGCTAGTAGCTTCCTTGAAGCCACTAATATGGGTACTAAGGACACGTTAGTATCTATACTAGTACCATAGTAAGAGTTCCTATATCTTCTATGTATAGTTAATACAAACGTGCTAGTAGCTACCTTGAAGCCACTAATATGGACACTAAGGTCACGTTAGTATCTATACTAGTAGCATAGTAAGAGTTCCTACATCTTCCATGTATAGATAGCACAAACGTGCTAGTAGCTACCTTGAAGCCACTAACATGGGTACTAAGGTCACGTTAGTATCTATACTACCACTATAGCC
Organism: Zoanthus sanctaehelenae; assembly: GCA_028564885.2. NCBI lineage: Eukaryota > Metazoa > Cnidaria > Anthozoa > Zoantharia > Zoanthidae > Zoanthus > Zoanthus sanctaehelenae. The sequence goes on from JAOTRI020101389.1 coordinate 5,990, forward strand.
GCTTCTCACCATTTATTGTACAATTTGTTTCTTAATATTAACTCAATTACGCCTTACCGTTATTCCACTGTTGAAGGACTGTGCTGTTCTGAAAGAGCTCCAGTGTTCTTTATGGTTGTATTTTCCGCGCACTTTGCATGAAACCTGTATGTAGGAGAACAGTACATCATAAAGGAAGTAAAATCAACCTATCTATTTTCTAACTAGTTTAAGGCCTCTCCTTTTCAAAGTGAGTTTAGTTTCAGATTATTAATTGTTTTACACCATATTTGAAGGGGGCGAAGCTAGTATTCTCCGGATCTCACTAACAAGGAACACGCGTTTTATACGACCAGTGGTTCAAGTACGTTGCGTATCGAGGGGCGATTTCGGTACACACGATACATGTGATCAGCAGTTCTGTTCAAACCGGGAGAATCTGAGTACAAGTCCCTTAATTCTCATACGTACAAAATATGACTAGTATAAAAGGAAAGACCACACTATCAATGGGAAAATCCCAAACTTTGATGTTAAACGGATGAACAGTTAAAGAAATACAGCTGTGTTAAAATACAAGAATTACTAAAGAAATGTATGGTATCTGGACGATTCTCTACAACGCGTTTGCATGAAAAAAGAACATGCTTGAAATCTCTATTTTCTGCAAATAACGGTGTATTGAAGGCACTAAAAAGTCACCATGGTTTTGGACCGCCGAGAGTAAATCTCATGCGAGTGACATCATTGACTAGACTTTCGACACAAAATAGATTTGAACCGCTGATCGTATGTATCGCATGTTCACTGCTAGTGGCTTTCGAAGGTTAAACTATATTCTGAGTTGGAAGTTACTCGCTTTCTCATAGCCAAACAAAACAAGAAGAATAGGACTATGTACCGTTTAATAAGTATTAGTTGAAGAGTGAAAATCCTTTGTTTAAAAGATTTCTTTTACATTTCTGATTTAGTCTCCTTTACAGCCGTTCTTAGTTTCAAGAGAATAGAACTAATAGCGGTTGCAAAGAAGGAAATTCCTGCAACATTTAACATATATTTGTACCATTATTTACAGAATAAAAAAGAGTTCATTTTTTTTACATATAGTGATATCTAATTCTGCAAATAACAAGGTAATAACTAGCTAAATCCTTTCGAACCCAGTGGCCCATGAAGCCGGCGCTTATCTCCGGTTTCTGTAGTGTTAAGCGGATGAGAGTTTTTAACTCCCCCTGGATGGGACACTAATCCATCGCAGGTTAGCTCCCAGCAGATGCTGGTACTCATTTACCTACCCCGGGAGGATGGAAAGCTGAGTTGGCTTAGGCGGAAAAGAAGGCCACGCAAGAATTCAAATCTCAGCAAAGTGCCGGGATCGAACTCGGGATCTCGTGGTTGGAAAGCAGAGATCTTACCAACTGCGCCAACCATGTCCGCCTATTTGATAAACTGTGATCAATATGTAATTCATGTGCTGTTTGGTTGTAGGGACACCAGTATGTGTTTGAGAATTTAGACCATGGGGAGAACCATCACTGATAACAGTCCTGTGATGTTGTAATAACATTAATCTCTAAAGAGGGTGTTTCTTGACCATTCGAAGAAATTATGACTGATATTGGAATTGTATTTTGGTTTGTTGACAATATTGTAAGTTCTTGTAAATAAAATGTGTTTGGTATAATTAGAGTGTTGACTACATATTTTTTGGTGTAATGACGACTGATTTTTAAAGCATCAATTTAAATATACACTTGCCAAAAAAATATGGTATATACGTTCATTTAGGGCATACATTTTAAAGTAAAAAAAATTTCCAAAGTCTGGTTATTTTTTAAACTTGACTTTTTCTTCCTTTATCCAAACACCATTAACAGCAATTGAAAATTGTCAGTTGTCAATGGTCATGGAATAAAGGCCGAAGTATTTTTTTTTAAAAATATAAAACGATTTTAATTTTATTTATATCAAAAAAATGTATGAATACTTTTCACTGAATTTTTTTTTCAAATAAGGGAAAATTTTTCAAAAGATAAAGTTGCTATTGATTATCTATAACTGTCATTAGGTTTTTTTGCAGTGAAATATGATTCCTAGTTGTATATGTTATTAATTTTCATTGATCTCTTATTCAACTCCAATAATGTATACCTTAGTGCAAGGGTCCTTTGTTGAATAGACATATAACCATTTTTCTTAAATGAGTACATCAATAGTTTTGCATCAATCGGATTTTTGCAAACCAATAAAGTTCATATTTTAGTATTTAAAATCCAGTTTTTATTAGTCAGATAAAGCTATTAAATCATTTACAAACTCTAGTGGTCCATGGAGCCAGTTCTTATCTCTAATTTCTGTAGTGTTAAGCATATGAGTGTTTGACTCCCCTTGGACGGGACACTAGTCCATTGCAGGTTAGCTCCCAGCAAATGCTGGTATTAATTTACCTACTCGAGGAGGATGGAAAGCTGAGCTTGCTCAGGCAGAAAATAAGGTAACACAAATATTTGAATGTCAACAAAGTACCGGAATCGAACTGGGGACCTTGTGTTTGGAAAGCAGAGATCATACCAACTGCGCCAACCACGTCCACCATCTTGAAAGAAAGATAGATTTCAATTTATATTTTATAAGAAGATTTATTATATGGCTATGTCTCAAAAGGACTGGAAACAAACAAATTCAAGAATTTGATTGGCTAATATCGATCTTGACCCATCTAGGCCACGTAGGAAAGCAAATAGAATTATTTAATATGTTTTTGTTCCTTTGCTTTCCTCTTTGGCCATATAATAAATGTCTTATTAACTGAACTAGGTCGGTCTGTATGGGAGAATCTTGACCTCAGGTGCTGGTACAGACCTCACTGTCTTCGGTCTGTACTGGCGACCTCGGTCAAGATTCTCCCATACAGACCTCCCGCTCGGTTAATAAGAGATAAGTCAAATCTTATATAATTTAGAGAGAGATTAATATCAGTAAAATGCAATCCTTACATGCTACTCTATGAACTTTAGCTGCCAATTTACAGTTGTTGTTGAAAGTAATAACTGTACCAGATAAGATATTTTATTTAACAATTATTCACTGAAGTGGAAGTGAATAGTGGATATTTGCGGCCAGAGAAATATCCCACATTTTCACTGACTCTGAAGTGAATAATTGTTTTAGTAAGTATATTCTGTTCAATTGTTTGCTGAATAATTAGCAAACGGAAGAGTAATTCTATTTGTAATATTTTGAAACCGATGTGAACAGGAAGCTGTTGTTTTTCTTCTGCTCCGAGGTGAATCTCCTCAGAGCTAGCCAGTCAGTACTTGTGAAATGTTTTATTTACTTGTGTGGTATATATACCAAGTTTTTTTTACCCCATAACAGATTCAGATACCTCTTATTTTTATCTACAAACCATTTGATGGTGCAAAATACCAAGGGTTTTCAATAAGATTTAAAGAAGGTGGTGAAAGTGCCGAAATAAATGTCAAAGAAGCTGATATTTCATATTTTATTTCAATGGTCAGAGTAGTTGAGCTGACAAGAAAGGTAGCTAATTACATTTAAGTAATAACAATAAATTTGGAAAATATGGTTTGAAGGACTCTAACTAGTAATGTCTGTCTTCATTTTTCAAACCTATTATACTCAGAAAAAAATTCTGAGCCCATGACAGGATTCAAACCCTCGACCTTCCGAAGACCGGGCAGACGCTCTATTCAATAAGCTACATGGACTCTTAGGAGAGTGAGGTCATTTGTTACATTCTTATATAGGCTAGTTTACTGTCTCGAACAAGTACTTACCCATGATGGGCTCAGATTTTTAGCATTATAAATTTGAAAAAGAAGACAGATGTTAGTATTTACATTTAAGTACTGTAGGTAGCGGAATTCTCTTTCCACTGTCTTTATTGAAAACCTTGAACACCCTTACCCTCTCCTCCCTTCTCTTATTGTAGCTCAAGTTTTGGGTGTAACTTTATGGCATATGACTTTACATTGCAGCAATATTTTCTAATACAATTTGTTTCTTAGAAAAATGTAATGTAATATATTTTTATACAAAAATGGTTGGAAGGTGATTTAAGCTGCTTTTTTAAAGTAAATATTTAAACAATAGCAAAAACATTTAAACATTTTGAAAATACATACTGTTTGTCAAAATAAAATAATCTACATTTTCATTTGGCTAAATAACTCTTAAAAAATCTACAGTCCTATTAATAGGCCATTTCCGAGTTCTCTTGTGCCTCTGATTCAAAACAAGTCGAAGTACGAAACCTTTCATATGAAAATGAGTTCTGTATTCAGTTTCATTTTCATGCAAATAAAAGCATTTCCATCAGAATGGATTCGCACTTAGACTCGCTTTGAAGCAGAGGCTTACAGGCACTCGGAAATAGTCTATTTATGTATGTCATAAACATGATGATGTTTTTAATTTTTTGGTCATCAATTGCCATACGCACGGATTTTAGTTTATTGTTTTCGAAGCACTCACGGGAAGACCAATTGATTTTAGAGGGAAGGGGAGGGGATGATTTAGTCCGTGCAATATTTTTTAGGCTGGTTTGTTCAAAGGTTGGTCAAATTAACCCTGCGTAAAAGATAAATCAATCATTGTTTTTTTGAAAAATATTTGTTAAATATCACCGATTTGCTGATCAATACCAAATCTAAGTTTGGAAACAGTGGGTTAAAATTTAACATGTGATTAAGGCAAATCGGCTTAAATTGTTCAACTGGACCCAGGCGAACACGCAAAATATTTTTTCTCCATAAAAGGTCAACGATAGAAGTTTTATTCTCAGTATTGGAACTCCTTTATTTGGTGCTTTTCTTGCAGAAGTTTTTTTTCTTGGCTTTGTGCGACTCAATTTTTGTTTTCTTTGTCCCAGGGTTGCAGAAATTAATTTTCAAAATCTTCCAACCGTTTCCCCTCCAACCACGTCCTTCAATTGTCACTTGTTCCTCCCGTTAAGACCATATTCTTATTCCTTTTTCTTCCTTTCGGATTTCAGCCTTAAACCATTTAACAATTAGACCTCGAGGACGAATGGACTATTCAAAGTCGTAGTCCATGAGGCCGAGAGGTCTAATTGTTTTAGAATCACCTAACTAGTTGGACAGAAAAAGCAATAACCGGCAAAAAAAAGCAATAACCGGTTTTCAAAACCGGAGAATTTCGCTACTCGATGACTATTACTTATAGACCACTAGTAGCGTAGCCAATCAAAATGCTGGATTTTCAATAGTCTACTAGTTGGGTGATACTAATATAAGTTTGTACGAATCTACTAACGATCTTTCACGCTTCTTGCATTCTAATTGGCTAATCTGTTAGAAGTCTAATTGTGATACAACCTCGTCAGGCTCTTCCCTTCCACGAGGTTGATTGTGATAGCCTACTATAAAAGAAAAGATGGTAAATCAAAATAGTAATGAGCCCCGTTTGGCTACAATATCAGAAGATTTCATCGATAATTTCGTTTTTACATTCTTTTTTGAATGATAAGTGAGTTAATACTAAAACAAGTAGAGCTATCGGGCTCGTAGACTACGGGCTCGTAGACTACGGGCTCACGGACTATTGACTCGTGGTGCATTCGTCCTCGTCGAGTTCTCTAATTAGTATTTAATTATATTCCTTTACTACAGAAGCAATGAGAACTTGTCTTAGTGAAAAGTAATCTGCGTAGCGATTATTACCGTTGATTTTTGGTGAGATTTTCTATTTTTGCAGCGTAGAAATTGAGGCGAGATAAAAAAAGGGAGGACTTCCCCTCCCCCACCCAATTTTTGCGCGGTCAAAGAAGATGATCTTGCCAAAAATCAACGGAAGTGCAGTGTTCCATCTACAATTTTTGGTCTGCGAGTCCCAGGACTTGTCTCACTCTCAAGTAGTGAGTCCCAAACGAAATTTGTGAGTCCCATCCCAGTCTTAATGAGTCCTATACACCAGACGTAGTTACAATACACAATGTTCTTCTAACTCAAGTTAAAAACCGTAGACGGCTATATTACAAATAATCATTAATGTGACGTTGGTTTTTGCTGCACTTTTAAAAAAATACCTAGTTTTCTCTCTTGCAAAACAGCATTTTAACTCTCTATTCCATTGTTATATGCAGACGTTACGCGATTGAAATGCAGCACAAAGTTCATGAAGTTGAAATAAGACTGAGTTGAGAACCTGGTCAAGTTGACAAGGCTCTCAGTTCGTTAACTCTGCGATCTTTTTTCTGCTTCTACTTTTTGAGTGCAGCTGTGAAATTGAAAGATTCTCTGTCGGGTCCAAACTTCACTCTAATCAGTTTCTGTTGCACCCCTGGTGTCAGCCGGTTTTGAGAGGGAGTTAAAATTTTATTTTAAACTGGTTTGATCACAATGTAAACAGTGAAATATTTTTAAAGTTTTGCACAAAGAATTTATGTAATTGTAAATCTTGTGCAAAAAAGAAAAGATAAAGGTACAGAAAAAAGCAACTTCAAATTATTTGTTCAGACGTGGTGCTATTTGTTAATTATTTGTGATTGTCATTGCGTCCCAAAGGACGCACGATTCAACAGCTTTTTGCGTCCTTGAGCAAAAATGTGCGTCAGAGATGCAGTACGTGCAGATAGATGGAACACTGCATGACCTATAAAGTTGGAATGCAGTGCTATCCATTTGTCTTAGGCATGTAAATCAATTACAAAGGATGGAGCATATATTTGAGATGCCTTTTAAAACTATCCTTACTGAAGCAAACTTTATATTTAAAAACTAAATAACATTATTAAAATAAAATTACAAATGTTTTTTATTTATTTTGCAAGGAAAATGAACTGAAAATTTGAATAGAAAGAAATAAGAGAAAAATAACATGTATATAGCCCTTGGCAGGAATCGAACCCCACATCTTCGCTTTGCTAGTCCGATGTGTTGACCACTCCACCACAAGGACCAACCACGCTGGTAACGCAGCTGGACAATATGTTATATAGATGGTAACTATAGGGGTTCCCAGGGCAACATTTTTCTGTATAGATAAGGTGAACACCGTAATTTTTGGTATGCATATATGGTATTATGTATGTTGATGAATGTAGTTATTTGACTGTTTACATCCAATAAAGTTTGCTTTAGTAACTATTTTTAAATGGCAACTCAAAATATATGCTTCAACCTTGGTAATTAAGGTTCAGTGCACTGATTCAAGCACTTGGATAGGACTGCATTCTACTTTACTTAAATGTATTCTGTATGTTTGGTCACATGTGAGCTAGCTATATCTGGTCACGTGTGAGGTACAGTATATCTATTTTTCAAGACAACGTTACTTAAATCGACTGTATGTATATATGTATATGAAATAAAAATATTTGCCTCCCTCCAAGATTAGATAATAATAGTATTCTTAATGTATTTTTTGTTAATGTTGGAAGGTTTTAAGAATTATTTTTTAATATGACACATTGCCCTCTTTGTTATTTCCTCTAGTTACGTTTTGCTCTACTCTTGGTTATTATATCTGGAGTTTTTGTAGTTATACTGTTTTGGGTCACACTAAACCTGCATCCAAACCCAGGAATTGAAACATCAATAAGAAAAGAAGGTATATATAGATAGATAAATAAAAACTTTATTTAGGTGTTAAGTCTTTCTAGCCAGCCAAAAGCCTATGAATTGGGGACACCATCTTTACCAGGTGGATGGAGACCTTTCACAGTTAGGCCTACGGTTTATCGTCCTTATTCGAGAAGATGTGAAAGTCTAACCATTTGCAGATGTTAGAGCAAAGGCAGCATTTTCTCAATTTTTTTAAGAGCCTTGTGTCAGTAGTAACTAGGCTAACCAGGCAGCGGTAACTAGGCATTCTAGGCAGCGGTAACTAGGCATTCTAGGCAGCGGTAACTAGGCAAACCAGGCGGTGGTAACTAGGCAAACCAGGTGACAGTAACTAGGCTAACCAGTAGACGGTAACTAGGCTAACCAGGCGACGGTAATTAGGCTAGCCAGGCGGTGGTATCTAGGCTAACCAGTCAGTGGTAACTTGGCTAACCAGGCGGCAGTAACTAGGCTAACCAGGCGGCGGTAACTAGGCTAACCAGGCAGTGGTAACTAGGCTAACCAGGTGGTGGTAACTAGGCTAACCAGGTGGTGGTAACTAGGCTAACCAGGTGGTGGT